>AP028428.1:18385350-18596148 GCA_036509395.1 Antheraea yamamai | reverse complement strand
AAAAAACCTAGATAATAGTTACATTGCATTGTAGAAGATGAATCTCAACTAGAGTTCTATCAGTACGTGTGTTGTTTCGATATTTGATAAAATTAGTTTTCTAAATGTTATTGAGTCTTGAAGTAGTTGGGTTCAGGTTTGTGAATCTAAGATTAAAATAAATCAGTTGAGGTGTATGCAGTTACTTTTTTTTTTCTCGAACTGACCACACTATTGACCTAGCAAGGTCTTAACAGCTTCACCGGACTACTGTTTGCAGTTACTATGTTGTATTTATACTAATATTATAATGAGTGGTAAAGTTTTGTTTTCGAGGAATGCTTGGTACCTACTACTGGTCCGATTTCAAAAATTCTTTCACTGTTAGAAAGGTATATTATCCCAAGTTCAGTATCTCAGTAAAAAAGGTGGTTTGTATGTCAAAAGTAAAATAAATGTGACCAAATTAAAATTGGATGCAGATTTCACGTATACTTTACAAATTCTTATAAAACAAACAACTAAAACAAAATGGAAATTTATCAACTTTTACAGTATGTTACATGATGAAGTTACAAGGGGTACTGGGAAGACATTTATCGGCATTATATGTAAGTTAGTTTTGATCTTCACTTTGATGACACTACTTTAGGTAATGCTGCGAACAGAGTCTAGGCTTATTTTAAAAGATTTCTCACATACCAACTGGGTATATGTTTGAGTGAGTCCCTGGATAGTTTGGATTTACGATTGGAAGTGCTGGATAACGCTGCAATATGGTTTTAGGTTTTTTAAGATTATTTGCGTTTAAAAATACAATTGAAACCGGTAATAACCGATTTGGTGCAGACGAAGTTATATTATTATATATATTATTATTATTATTTATTATTATTATATTAAATTTATTTAATATTAATATTATTATATTATATTAAATATATTATTATTAATATTATTATTATTATATTATATTAAGAAATATATATTTATATACATATATATATTTATATATATATACTAGCTGACCCGTGCAACTTCGTCTGCACCAAATCGGTTATTACCGGTTTCAATTGTATTTTATATATATATATATAAATATATATATATATATATAGGCGGACTTACGGAAAGATGACGAATGTTCATACAAATGTTTACCCTTCTTTTATATCACCTTAGGGACTGTATCCCGGAAAATCCTTCGTTACTACTCACCTACAGTGTAAACCTGCATGCAAATTTTCACTGTTCTAAACCCATTGTTGTTATATGTGCTCTTTCAGTTACAACAAAGACTGACTTTAAATCTTCTTTTCAGTAAAATATTAAAATGAAATAAGATTAAAATTTGAGATAGTAAGACTCCTCGGTCCAGATCCTCAAACCAGTTTGAGATATGTTTTTATTGTTTATCTCTCTCTTATAAAGTTGGACTCCGCGATTACATTCAAGTAAATATATTTTGATGTTCTACAGGGACTTTTTGTTCCAGGGTGGATTCACCACATGCTTAACGATTCCAGAACAGCAGAGACGTGATTTCAGGGTACAAAGCAATTGTTATTACCGAACCACCCACAATCCTTTGCGGATTGACGGGAACAGCTAGCATAAAAATCAGAATAATTTATAAGCTTGGTTTCTTGCTTTTTTCAGAGAAAACATAAATCGGTTGCATAGCTGTGACGGCAGCGAGAGGCCCAAGGTCAACAATAGGACAAGTACGGGCATCTTGATTTTATAAATTGTGCTAAATTTAGAAATAATTACTTAATTTATATGAAATAGAAAATAACAAAAATAATTATTATCAAAATTGTGTTAAATTATGATAAGACAAGATAGATTTTAATGTTTTACTCACGAATGGTCTTTTAGCACTCGCAGTAGTCAGTTTAAACTACGAGTCAGTTGTAAATGTGCATAATAAACCACACAGCACGAGTACAGCTAGTATTATTAACATCGGTTAATTAATTACTAAGGTTTAATATCTATAAACCCAGTCATAATTTCTTTGAGGTATTAATTATAATTGACGTATCTCCCGCGTTTTAGTAATAATATCAATGGTTTGGTCAGTGCTTGAGATAAAGTAAATTTTCAAAAAAAAGTATTAACCGACTTCAATATCAATCAAAAACCCATAAGGCACTAAAAAGGGGAAAATAAATAGTTTATCAAATTAAATAAAACATATGAATATGTGTGCTACCTAGAGATGTATTGGAAGTCGGTGCCAACCGAAATTTCAAATTTGTTCCAGGTAGAAATGTATTACAGAGACGCGAGAGTGGACTTAAACTTTGTACCTATGTAGATGATATGATTTTCTTGCTTGCAAAAGGCTGAATTTTCTCAAAACAAGAAGATTTTCTTGACTTTAAGGCTCAAGTAAACCTTTTTTTCTGTGTACAATTAAGTTGTCAAAATAGCTAACTTTAATAACTTGTTAATATTTTCAAATCGCAAACCAATATCGATAGATATAAATAAACTAAGAACATCGACACTGATAGAAACAAACAAGCCCATTAACATATAGGTATAGTCGCCTTGCAGCATACCCTATGTACGCCTTAATATACTTACAACCAAATTAGAAAGTTAAACACCATTGGTGCGCACCAAAAACGTAACGAGGTCATTCGTCAGTAGATTTTACTCCTCACATTTTTCTCATACCGGGCGCCTTATATATGAAAATCGATTCTTAAGGAGTAAACTCCAATAAACTCCAAAAATTTTAACAGGTTAACTGTGTTAGATATAATAACCATCCGAACAAAAACAGTTTCACTGTTAAAAATTGCGCCAAGCACACGTTCACAGCTTATGATTTAGGAAAAAAACAAGGAAAAAATTTCACTTTACAAAAAGAGGTAAAATCCGAACAAAAACAGTTCCACTGTAAAAAAATGCGCCAAGTACACGTTCACAACTCTTCATTTAGAAAAAAAAAAGGAGAAATTATCATCTTACAAAAAGATGTAAAATCAAAAAAAAAACAGACCAAGTAGCCGTTATGATTTTTAATAATTGAAAAAAATTTTTGGTAAATTTAACAATTAAAAACCATTTTTTAAACGTACTTGGCGTGCGTCATTGAGTACCTAAAATTTTTTCATATTTAATGTATAGATTCATATGGTTGCATCAAAATAATTATCAGTAGAGTCAATGACTTGGTGAGGAGAGGCAGGAGGAATTGTTGTCCGTAAAATCGCTTCTCACGCCAATTCTTTGTCCTTAATTATCAGACATGAAAAATTTGGGGTACTCAATGACACAAGCCAAGTACGTTTAAAAAATGGTTTTTAATTGTTAATTTTACCAAAAAAAAATTTTCAATTATTAAAAATCATAACGGCTACTTGGTCTGTTTTTTTTTTGGTTTTACATCTTTTTGTAAGATGATAATTTCTCCTTAGTATTTTTCTAAATGAAGAGTTGTGAACGTGTACTTGGCGCAATTTTTTACAGTGGAACTGTTTTTGTTCGGATTACTTATTCCAAAACATCTGCAACAATTTTTTTCACAAAAATCTAAAATGTAGAGACACGTTAGATTTACATTCGAATTATATGTATAGATATAAATATCAATGAATTATACATATTGAGTATTAAATAATAAAAAACGTAAGATATGTTTTATTTTTTATTTCTTTTGAATCAAACTCATAAAAACGGAATCCTTAAGCGTTAGACTGAATCCAAGCAGTGAAACGAGAGACGCGTGCGTTGACACCGGGGAAAAAGGCTAGACCACAACCGCGACCCCAAGAACAAACACCGACGACAACTCTGTTATGGTAGAGGGGACCACCGGAGTCACCTTGGCACTGGTCGCGACCACCGACATCGAGCCAACCAGAGCACAGCATGTTGGCGGTAATGGTACTACCAACAGTTGCGTAACGCTGTGTGCAGACATTTTGATTCACGGTCCAGATTTGTACATGACGGAGTTGCTCAGAAGAAGAACCGCCGGACTGAAAAAGTATTTATTTTACAATACATTCAAATTTATAAACTTACTATCAACAGTTATAAACCCAATTACTAAATTTATAAACAAAAGATAAAACAACTCACGGAAGTGGTACCCCATCCGGCTGCCCAAACAACCTGGTTATCACCGAGATTGTAATTAGCTCCAGCAATATTGCCGGGACGGATGGCGTTGTTAATGTAGGTGATTGTGGTGGCGGAACGCATAACAACGACGTCGTTATCTAAAGTCCTTGTGTTGTAGCTAGGGTGAATGACGAAACTGGCACAACGGTGAACAGTACCACCGCTGTTTGCGTTGTTGGATCCCATACGGAACGACCACGATGATGCAGCGTCACCACTGAAAACATTGATGTAAAACTTACACTACGACCATTCTAAATATATACAAATTGTTTATTACTACATTTTTGTTTACTTACATAGGGCAATGGGCAGCTGAGAGGACGGATCGGTTGTTCAAAATGGTGCCACCGCATGCTTGACGATTCCAGAACAACAGAGCCGTGATTTCAGGGTACGAAGCAATTGATGTTACCGAACCACCCACAATCCTTTGCGGGTTAGCAGGAACAGCTATAATAAAATTCAAAATATTTTAAAAATTAAATATCCTGAACGGTAAAATTTCTCCATTCGGTTGCAAGCCTTGACTAATACAATGAAACATTATACATTTGATTAAATGTGCCATAAAAATTCAGTGGCGTACCTGCTACGGCTGTGAGTCCCAGAGCCAACAATAGCACGAGTGTACGCATTTTGTTTTCCGAAACAGTGTGAGTATTGAGAGATCGTACTCGTATTTATATAGGAGCACTATACCAGATATAACAATTATCGAATTTTTGTATAGTTGAGATAAGATAATAGACTTTCTCGTTCTTCAGCAACGATAAACAATTTGCAGTTAACATCCGTCTTTGTCGGTTCCGTCTACTTAGAGACTAGTTTATAATCAGTGAACTTTACGGTAATACTAATATTTATCATAATCAAGTGTAATACACACGTAAGTTTTTTTTCTGGAGTGTACACAGACTCTCAGATTAGTGAATTAAAAAAAAATTCAATTCTACTGTAACGTTAATAAATAATTATGTTATAATAAATTTCAGAATTTGTTAATGGTAGACATAAGTTCGGAAGTTATTCGTTAAATCTAATAAGTTAGATATTTTTTTTTAATTTTTCACATTTTTGTTCTAACTCTATTGATTATATGATCTGAGCGTATAGAATAACTTACAAGGATACGACTATTGATTAATCTAAGTTCGTTCTAGTTTCTGCAGGTCATGCTGTAAATAGATGTACTAAATACATCCAAAGGTACGATTATAATATACAAAAATCTTAATAATTAATAATAGATAGAATACAAACCCGTAGTGCGAAGCCTCTTACATTTTTTTAAATTTGCTAATAATCGTACAATACTTCTGTTACTAATAATAATGTGTATACATAAATAATGCTAAAGTGAGGAAATGTCTAGGTAACATTTCGTTTCGCTGTAAGACCAAATTTTAATCCAGAATACATAGGGCAAGGAAAAGTTTTTGGTGATTTTATAAATATCTTATCTATTTTTCGGTGCTGAAACCGAATTTGGTATCAAATTTTATTATCACCCTCAGATCTCTCGCAATATTAAATCTATTATATATTTTAAAATAGATAATTTCATATGAAAAAATTAAATACATATATTTTTTATTAGGTTGCAATTTTATAATACTTATGATTTTTATGATAATATTAAATAAATTCAATTTAAATACTTGAGATGTTTATATTTCCTTAGTGAAAACCAAATCCCTTACTAAATCATTTAACTCAGTTTGTGTAAGCAACTGTGATTTTAAATAATCTTAAGAACACCATCTTTGGTGAACTTTCATTCAATTCGGGACTGGCCTTCCAATAGAGTGAGATGGTCAAATACAGGAAGTCCTGGTCCATGTCCTATCGGCGTATCAACTGCAGAAATGTTAAGTAGCCAGAAATGTTTCTTATTTTTGGAATAATACCCAAAAACATCAATGCTAAAAAGATAACAATAATCAGAATTTCTTTTTGCTCTTTCCATACCATGGATACTGAAAATTTAAAAGCTTTCTTCTCTTTCTTATACCATTTCTGAAGACCTTCAACACTAAAGTAACACACTGTGCGAGGAAACCAACATTTGTCTTAATTAGAGATTTCTACAGTAAAATATACAAAGTATACTTTTTTTTTATATATTCAGTAATGTTTCTTTGATACTTGTTAATTACAAATTCACCACATATGTAACAAAAATTGTTAGTAGAATTTTTACAATAAAGATTACCCATGCTTTGAATATTAATTAAAAGCACGTACGTTAAACTCTACAATTTAAGATTATTAACTGAAAGAAAGTACACAACTGTGTTGTTTATCAGAACTATTAGCTTAATAACATTTTTATTGCCAACCCTTAGAACGTAAGAATTTATATCAATAATCAAATATATATTTTAATACTGAAATGTGAGCAACTTGCAGGTGATTTGACTTTTTAAAGATTATTTTCATGATCAGGACACAAAATAATACAAGACATTGATAAAATTATTTGAAAAATGTTTTAATCGCTTGTTCATTGTATAGATTATAAGTATAGAAATTATGATAACATGTGTTAATATACGTTGTAATTGTACAAGGATATATCGTGTTAGCTGTGTAATAATATATTACGTATAAGAAATATATCGTGGAAAACAATGTGTGTTGTGTTCACGAAAAAAAATAATTGTAATTAATGTTGTGGTGCCACCATGGTGGCACGATGGGTCTCACTCCAGCAGACGCAGCACACACATGGAGCACGCTTGTCGGCAGATCTTTTTTTTTGTCGAACTGACTACGCTATTGACCTAGCAAGGTCGTAACAGCTTCACCAGTCTAGGCGCACTTAAGGCACTCAGCCAATTTTATTTTGAGAACTAGCTCAAGGGTGCACGGTACACCTCGGCTTGGGCTGTTGCCTGATTCATGCAATTTGCGACCTATCTTTTTTTCTTTTTTTATTATTAACGTGGGGAAATCCCTAAGGGATACGCCACCCTTCCGGAGGGGAGAGTGGGTTATGTCCGATTCGCACGAACTAAAACCCCACGGTGTACCCTCTACTGCCGTAATGGAGTGACAAGGGCTCGTGCTAGCTAATAACACATGTCACCCCGGCAGCCGGCCCAGGATGGGCCTCCCGCGCTAGAGAGAGACAGCCTGGCGAGTTAACCTAAGCTAAGCTACATATTTATACTTATATGAGTTATTGAAACATATATGTGTACCAAGCATGCATACCTCAACAACTGTTATATGTATTTTGTGTCGGATAATTTTCTAAGCTATTTCAGTTCGATAAACAAAAAAAAAACAAAACCCTTCTACTTTCATGTGTAAGCGTGTGTGGAGGTGATATGTGTAATGTTGTTGCAGTAATGTTTTTTTTATATTATAGGGGGCAAACGAAAGGCGGGTCACCTGATGGTACGTTATCACCGCCGTCCATAAAAACTAGCAACACCGGGAGAGTCGCCATTGCGTTGCCAGACTGTGTTTGGGGGAAAAGGGGTTAGGAAAGTGGGGAAGAGGGGTAAGTGGGGAGAGGTGGTCCTCCGGCGCTCTCACTAACCGAACGAAACGCAACAATGTAAGCAATATTACTTCACGTCGGTTTTCTGTGAGAGAGTAGTACCCCGGACGAACCGACCCATTCATGCTGAAACCAGTAATAGCTTCAGCGTGGCCTTACCACCTGTTACCTAGATGATGTAAGATTTTGGATCGGCGGATTGCAGCCACTAGGTGCATTTACTGGGAGCGCGGACGCGCATGATCCATGAATCATTACATTCGGCAACGCAGTTCGACAATGACAGTTCGAAAAATGACATACGCAACAGTTCTAAAGGTTCTCTTCAATAAGCTACAAGCGACAGATCTTCAAATAACAAATCTATAAGCAACGAGTCTACGAACGACGCGTTTGCGAGCATTGGGTCTTCTAGTCACTGAGTCACTAGTTATCAAGTCACAAACGACAATGATCAATTGTATTATACCAACATTATATTGTGGACGAGACTGTCTTACAAACACCACGAATTATTCGCAATAAATCTAAAATAACAGCTATCGTGTAAAGATCTACAATTAATTAGCAGTTGTCATTGTCATATTGGCCTGCAAGCTTGTAATGCTGAACTAGTTGACCTTGAAATGCGACAAACCAAAACTCATCACTCGGCAAATTAGATTATTAGCATATACATGGAGTCGTGGTGATCTAGTGGTTTGACCGGTGGAATATCAACTCAATGTCCGCAACAAACCCGGGCATGCACCGACGAATTTTTCAGCGTTGGCATACATTTACTAATTTTAATTGATAACACTATTGGCTGACCGTGTTGGAAAACATCGTGAGGAAACCTGTATGTAAGAAAACATAGAACTGTAGATTTCTCAGAGTTTGAGATCAGCAATATGTCGTAGATTGACGTGGTGATTATACCCATACCTCCCTTCATGACATGACATTACATGGAGTCATTTACGCAGGATCATGTACAATACTAATTAAGAACAAAAATAAAGAATTTTGATATTTTTTAGTTATAGCCTCACTGAGTCTGTTTCATTCTTTTAGTATGGTGAATGTTCTGAAGAATAGTGTTAACTTACCTCATCACCTCCGTTCTTCTATAAAAATAAGCAGGATTATATACAATACTAATTAAGAACAAAAATAATAAAAAAATCCTATTTATTATTTTTATCGTATTGTGATTCGCTTCTGATCAACGTGTTCTCTACATCCTACGCGATCACATCTTTCAAACTTTATAGACATAAAAAGGCATAATAACGAAGACTGCCGAAAGCATTTGTCACCAGAAATCGGACATTGTTCCTGGACTACGTCCTACTTTCCATCAGATACTAGGTTTAATTAAAATCCAGAAACTCACAGACCTGTACCTAATAAAAAAACAAACAACCATTATATTATAACATTTATTCCACAAATTATTTTTTTTTATTTTATTTATTTAGGAAAACTTACAGCTAATGCTAATGAAATAACAAATAAATAACGTACAAAAGCTAATTACAAATTTTCACTTATAAAAACTATGAATATACAAAGAAAAGACAGCTATGAATATAGATGTACAAATAAATACATGATTACATACACAAAGTTAATATTATGGAAAAAAAGCTCTAGATAAACATTGTCTAAGGCATGATATACTACCTGTGAATAAATCTAGGTTATTGTCTAAAGAATTAAAATATTTACATGCTCGGATCAGAAAGGCATTTTGGCGATATGTCGTCCTGACAAGTGGCACATGTGATAGCTTCAGATTTCTTAATGTACTTGTGGGGACACATAACTGAACTCTAGATAATAATTCTGGACAGTCTATAATTCCATTGGCTATATTACTTAAATAAATTAAATCGGCTATTTTACGTCGCTCGTAAAGTGGCAAAAAATGGAAGTGTTTACATCGTTCTATATAATCAGTAAAGTAATAAGAAGTTCTAAATTGCAAATATCGTAGGAAGCGTTTTTGAATCCGTTCAATACGTGAGATGTATATATTATAGTTAGGATTCCAAACTTGAGAAGCATATTCTAAGTGACTACGAACAAAGGCGCAATACAATATCTTCAGAGTCTTAATGCATTTAAATTCCGACGATAATCTTAAGACGAAACCCAGGGCTTTGGAAGCTTTATTCACTACATTATCAATGTGTGAGTCAAATATGAGCTTTGAATCGAAAATGACTCCTAAATCTTTTACTGTATTAACTCGTGATAGTATAGTATTCTTAAGTATGTAATTTTGTTTAATTGGATCAGGTTTACGAGTAAAAGAACAAACACAGTATTTCAATACATTAAGATCAAGTTTATTCTTATTGCAATAACTTTGGAAGCTATCTAAATCGCGTTGAAGACCAATCGTGTCATCGTGACTTGTGATTGGACATAGAATTTTCATATCATCGGCGTAGAGTAAAATGAAAGAATTAGTAAAACACGTTGAGATATCATTAACAAAAATATTAAAAAGAATAGGCCCCAATAGAGATCCTTGGGGAACGCCTGAAGGGACTTCGACAGGATCAGACGCATAACCACCGAGAACTACAGTTTGAGTTCTATTCTGCACATACGACGAAAACCACCTGAATAAGTCACCACGAATTCCTAGAGACAATAGTTTGCGTAGTAAGATTACATGATCAATTCTGTCAAACGCTTTACTATAATCAGTGTAGACAACATCAATCTGAGCAGGTTCAGACATAATCCTTGATATATATTCACTGCATAGTATTAGATTTGACGTTGTTGATCTGCCTTTCAGGAAACCATGTTGATCAATATTGATGGCATGTTTAATGGAAAAGTATAGTTGTTTATATACAATTTTCTCTAGAACTTTCGCAAATAAGCATAATTTACTAATCGGTCTATAGTTTTCTACAATATCTTTAGGTCCCTTTTTATGAACGGGGGTAATGAAAGCTGATTTCCAGATTATAGGCACTACTCCTTCAGTAACTGAACGCTTAAATAAAAGTGATATCGGAACGGTAAGGCTTTCAGCACAATTTACAATAAAATAAGGTGGAATATCATCTGGACCTGCAGATTTACTTAAATCTAGTGACAATAATAATTTATAGACTTCTTTTTCTTTTATCTCAACGTATTCTATGTCACACGGAGTTACATTAAGTGGCTCGCAGTTAACAATATTTAAATCGTCACTACATTGTAGAAGAAAATTAGATTTGAAGCATCTACTAAACATATTAGAGATATCTTCTCCTCGACTCGATGATTGTAGGCCAGATTTCATTACCGAAGGGTAAGAAAAGGGCTGATTCTTACTCTTTATGTAACTCCAAAAAGTTTTAGGAAATTGTGAGATATTGGATTCTATATGTGCAATGTAATTATTAAACATATCAGCTTCAACTAACTTAACTCTCAATCTTAAGAGAATAAATGAGTTGTAGTCGGCAATATTACCGTATTTTTTAAATTTACGATGATATTTATATTTCTCCTTTATCATTTTTATTAGTGAAGTTTTATACCAAGCAGGATATTTTAAATTTGAGGAGATGATCTTAGATGGTATATATGTAGTTCGTGTCTTGTAAAGGATCTCGTAGAAATAAGAAATAGCGTCTTCCAATGATCCAGATAAGAGGTGGTGATGCCAGTCTATTTTATTTAATTCTTCTCTTATAGAATCAAAGTCACCCATTTTGTATAAGAATTTTTGGTACGGTTGACTGGTTAATTTGTGCAATTCTACAAAATTAGTCGTAATGCGTAAAGATTTATGATGTTGGTCTTCTGGTACAAGAGGATCATTACACCAGGAGACTGATACCTGACTATTAGAAAATACTAAATCTAATATTCTATTGTTAACGTTTGTGCAGTGATTATATTGAGATAGGTTACAAGAGCTTAAGTCATCGAAAAAATCACTCTGTGTGATACCTTTAATATTTGAAGGTGAATAACCATAACCATCTTCGGCTAAAGTCCAGGATATGTTAGGTGAGTTAAAGTCGCCTAGGATAATTACTTTATCCTCGGGACACGCCAATAACCTATCAGACATATTATTTGAGAAATTGTGAAGTTGAGCATTGTAACAATGTTTTATTATGTATTATGCACGTGACTTTACAAATCTAAGGACTAATTTATATACAAAAGATTTAATAAATCATATATACTTGACTTTTATTAAACTATCACCCAAGGATATTTTAGATGACATAACGATGAGTTAAGAAAAAGAAAATAGCACGTTTCAGTACGAATGGATCGGCTCGCTCGGGGTAGTACCACCCTCTCACAGAAAACCGACGCGACGTGAAGTAACAGTGCTTGCATTGTTGCATGTCGTCCGGTCAGTGAGAGCGCCGAAGGTCCATCTCCCTCTCCTCCTCTTCCTCATCTCCCTCCTCCAAAAACGCCGAAATCCCAAGTGAATTCAGTTGATAATATATTGCTATTATTGGAAACAGACGAAACGGCTCGTGTAGGAATGCGAAATTTTTATCTGTCTCTCGATTAATATTAATTCTAAGCATGTAACTAAAGATAGGTGGATTGATGTGTGAATCATTTTTGAAACAATAATCTTTATTATCTTTTTTTTGTCTGATTAAACCATATTATCATGTTATGATATCTTTTTATACATAAATACAAATTTAATTCATGATTTGAATATACTCGTAGATTGTAAGAAATCTAGTTCTATATACAAATAATTCCATTGCAAAAATCTCAAAAAAGTGTGATCGCATTGACGCGTTATACGCCGCTTCGTCTAGTCAATTTACGAGTTACTTAAAAAGCTTTGAATATTCAATACATACAGTTCCAAGACTTCGACTCCAAAGGGTGTATATAAGTTATACATAACCAAGGGCAATATACTAGCGTGATTTGAACGCTGAGGAAAAGAATTACTCAGGTAGTTGCAGGTATTTGAAATGATGCGCTTACACATATTTAGCAATTAATTTTTATGTATATACTAGCTGTCACCCGCGGCTCCGCACGCGTTTTTTTAAATGTATTAATTAACTATGGTGTCATAGTTACAAATGTTATTGAAAAATAATTTCTGTAATGTACACATCTACTTACAATCTTACATTACACCATCTACTGTAACATGTAACGTGTACATTAGATATGTGAATACGAATAGTATATCGAATGGGATGGGATTTATCATCAGCAACATACCTGGAACTTTAACCTAATATGCACCACCCTCAGTGCTCATTAACACTATATAAGAAAGTAATGAAAATTTTAAACTATACATTATCGAACAATATGTGTTAAATTGTTTATTATATAGACAAAACATGCCCATATTGTCGATATAATTGTATTATTCTTATACGTTGCTATAATCACTGAGTTATGTAGATGCAAACGCGGTAAATAAAACAAAATGGCCGCCAAATTGACCAAAATGATAATATAATTCAAATTACATACATTTATTCTTGGAGTCCAGTATAGCGCACGTCTCACGCGCTTGTTTACAGTAAACAAACTATTTTTATTAAATTCACAAGAACAAAATTTTAGGTACTCAATGACGCACGCCAAGTACGTTTAAAAATTGGTTTTTAATTGTTAAATTTACCAAAAAATTTTTTCAATTATTAAAAATCATAACGGCTACTTGGTCTGTTATTTTTCTTGATTTTACATCTTTTTGTAAGATGATAATTTCTCCTTAGTATTTTTCTAAATGAAGAGTTGTGAACGTGTACTTGGCGCAATTTTTTACAGTGGAACTGTTTTTGTTCGGATTACTTATTCCAAGACACCTGCAACAATTTTTTTCACAAAAATCTAAAATGTAGAGACACGTTAGATTTACATTCGAATTATATGTATAGATATAAATATCAATGAATTATACATATTGAGTATTAAATAATAAAAACGTAAGATATGTTTTATTTTTTATTTGTTTTGAAACAAACTCATAAAAACGGAATCCTTAAGCGTTAGACTGAATCCAAGCAGTGAAACGAGAGACGCGTGCGTTGACACCGGGGAAAAAGGCTTGACCACAACCGCGACCCCAAGAACAAACACCGACGACAACTCTGTTATGGTAGAGGGGACCACCGGAGTCACCTTGGCACTGGTCGCGACCGCCGACATCGAGCCAACCAGAGCACAGCATGTTGGCGGTGATGGTACTACCAACAGAGCCGTAACGCTGTGCGCAGACATTTTGATTCACAGTCCAGATTTGTACATGACGGAGTTGCTCAGAAGAGGAACCGCCGGCCTGTAAAAAGTATTTCATTAGCAATAAATTCAAATTTATAAACTTACTATCAAGAATATTAAACCTAATTACTAAATTTATAAACAAAAGATAAAACAACTCACGGAAGTGGTACCCCATCCGGCTGCCCAAACAACTTGGTTATCACCGAGATTGTAGTTGGCTCCAGCAATATTGCCGGGACGGATGGCGTTGTTAATGTAGGTGATTGTGGTGGCGGAACGCATAACAACGACGTCGTTATCGAAAGTCCTTGAATTGTAGCTAGGGTGAATGACGAAACTGGCACAACGGTGAACAGTACCACCGCTGTTTGCGTTGTTGGATCCCATACGGAAGGACCACGCTGATGCGGCGTCACCACTGAAAACGTGTTACATTGATGTAGAACTTACACTACGACTATTCTAAATATATACAAATTGTTTATTACTACATTTTTGTTTACTTACATTGGGCAGTGGGCAGCTGAGAGGACGGATCGGTTGTTCAAAATGGTGCCACCGCATGCTTGACGATTCCAGAACAACAGAGCCGTGATTTCAGGGTACGAAGCAATTGATGTTACCGAACCACCCACAATCCTTTGCGGGTTAGCAGGAACAGCTATAATAAAATTCAAAATATTTTAAAAATTAAATATCCTGAACGGTAAAATTTCTCCATTCGGTTGCAAGCCTTGACTAATACAATGAAACATTATACATTTGATTAAATGTGCCATAAAAATTCAGTGGCGTACCTGCTACGGCTGTGAGTCCCAGAGCCAACAATAGCACGAGTGTACGCATTTTGTTTTCCGAAACAGTGTGAGTATTGAGAGATCGTACTCGTATTTATATAGGAGCACTATACCAGATATAACAATTATCGAATTTTTGTATAGTTGAGATAAGATAATAGACTTTCTCGTTCTTCAGCAACGATAAACAATTTGCAGTTAACATCCGTCTTTGTCGGTTCCGTCTACTTAGAGACTAGTTTATAATCAGTGAACTTTACGGTAATACTAATATATTTATCATAATCAAATCAAATTTATCATAATACACACGTATGTTTTTTTTTCTGGAGTGTACACAGACTCTCAGATTAGTGAATTAAAAAAAATTCAATTCAACTGTAACGTTAATAAATAATTATGTTATAATAAATTTCAGAATTTGTTAATGGTAGACACAAGTTCGGAAGTTATTCGTTAAATCTAATAAGTTAGATATTTTTTCAATTTTTCACATTTTTGTTCTAACTCTATTGATTATATGATCTGAGCGTATAGAATAACTTACAAGGATACGACTATTGATTAATCTAAGTTCGTTCTAGTTTCTGCAGGTCATGCTGTAAATAGATGTACTAAATACATCCAAAGGTACGATTATAATATACAAAAATCTTAATAATTAATAATAGATAGAATACAAAGCCTCTTACATTTTTTTAAATTTGCTAATAATCGTACAATACTTCTGTTACTAATAATAATGTGTATACATAAATAATGCTAAAGTGAGGAAATGTCTAGGTAACATTTCGTTTCGCTGTAAGACCAAATTTTAATCCAGAATACATAGGGCAATGAAATTTTTTTTGTGATTTTATAAATATCTTATCTATTTTTCGGTGCTGAAACCGAATTTGGTATCAAATTTTATTATCACCCTCAGATCTCTCGCAATATTAAATCTATTATATATTTTAAAATAGATAATTTCATATGAAAAAATTAAATACATATATTTTTTATTAGGTTGCAATTTTATAATACTTATGATTTTTATGATAATATTAAATAAATTCAATTTAAATACTTGAGATGTTTATATTTCCTTAGTGAAAACCAAATCCCTTACTAAATCATTTAACTCAGTTTGTGTAAGCAACTGTGATTTTAAACCTCATCTTTGGTGAACTTTCATTCAATTCGGGACTGGACTTCCAATAGAGTAAGATGGTCAAATACAGGAAGTCCTGGTCCATGTCCTATCGGCGTATCAACTGCAGAAATGTTAAGTAGCTAGAAATGTTTCTTATTTTTGGAATAATACCCAAAAACATCAATGCTAAAAAGATAACAATAATCAGAATTTTTTTTTGCTCTTTCCATACCATGGATACTGAAAATTCAAAAGCTTTCTTCTCTTTCTTATACCATTTCTGAAGACCTTCAACACTAAAGTAACACACTATGCGAGGAAACCAACATTTGTCTTAATTAGCGATTTCTACTGTAAAATATACAAAGTATACTTTTTTTTTTATATAGTCAGTAATGTTTCTTTGATACTTGTTAATTACAAATTCACCACATATGTAACAAAAATTTTTAGCTGAATTTTACAATCAAGATTACCCATACTTTGAATATTAATTAAAAGCACGTACGTTAAACTCTAGAATTTAAGATTATTAACTGAAAGAAAGTACACAACTGTGTTATTTATCAGAATTATTAACTTAATAACATTTTTATTGCCAACCCTTAGAACGTAAGAATTTATATCAATAATCAAATATATATTTTAATACTGAAATGTGAGCAACTTGCAGGTGATTTGACTTGTTAAAGATTATTTTCATAATCAGGACACAAAATAATACAAGACTTTGATAAAATTATTTGAAAGATGTTTTAATCGCTTGTAATATAATCGCTAATACAATGAGTATAGATTATAAGTATAGAAATTATGATAACATGTGTTAATATACGTTGTAATTGTACAAGGATATATCGTGTTAGCTGTGTAATAATATATTACGTATAAGAAATATATCGTGGAAAACAATGTGTGTTGTTTTCACGAAAAAAAAAGTTTTAATGTTTTGTAAGTAATGTTGTGGTGCCAGCATGGTGGCACGATGGGTCTCACTCCAGCAGATGCTGCACACACATGGAGCACACTTGTCGGCGGATTTTTTTTTTCTCGAACTGACTACGCTATTGACCTAGCAAGGTCTTAACAGCTTCACCGGTCTAGGCACATTTAAGGCATTCAGCCGATTTCATTTTGACAACTAGCTCAAGGGTGCACGGCACATCTCGGCTTGGGCTATTGCTTGATTCATGCAATTTGCGACCTATCTGAGCTGACTTAAGCTAGGCTACATATTTATACTTATATGAGTTATTGAAACATATATGTGTACCAAGCATGCATACCTCAACAACTCTTATATGTATTTCGTATCGGATAATTTTCTAAACTATTTCAGTTCAATAAGGGAAAAAACAAAACCCTTCTACTTTCATGTGTAAGCGTGTGTGCGTGCACGTGTGTGGAGGTGATATGTGTAATGTTGTTGCAGTGATGTTTTTTTTATATTATAGGGGGCAAACGAACAGGCGGATCACCTGATGGTACGTGACCACCGCCGTCCATAGAAACTAGCAACACCTGGGGAGTCGCCATTGCGTTGCCAGACTGTGTTTGGGGGAAGAGGGGTTGGGAAAGCGGGGAGGAGGGCTAAGTGGGGGGAGGTGGTCTTACGGCGCTCTCACTAAGCGAACGAAATGCAACAATGCAAGCAATATTACTTCACGTCGGTGTTTATGTGGGTCGGGTGGTAGTACCCCGGGCGAGCCGACCCATTCATGCTGAAACCAGTAATAGCTTCAGCGTGGCTCTACCACCTAATACCTAGATGATGTAAGATTTTGGATCGGCGGATCGCAGCCACTAGGTGCATTTATTCGGAGCACGGACGCGCATGATCCATGAATCATGACATTCGGCAACGCAGTTCGACAATGACAGTTCGAAAAATGGCATACGCAACAGTTCTACAAGTTCTTTTCAATAAGCTGCAAGCGACAGATCTCCAAATAACAAATCTATAAGCAACGAGTCTACGAACGACGGGTTTGCGAGCATTGGGTCTTCTAGTCACTGAGTCATTAGTCATCAAGCCACAAACGACAATGATCAATTGTATTATACCAACATTATATTGTGGAAGAGGCTGTCTTACAAACACTACGAATTATTCGCAATAAATCTAAAATAACAGCTATCGTGTAAAGATCTACAATTAATTAGCAGTTGTCATTGTCATATTGGCCTGCAAGCTTGTAATGCTGCGCTAGTTGACCTTGAAATGCGACAAACCAAAACTCATCACTCGGCAAATTAGATTATTACCATATACATGGAGTCGTGGTTATCTAGTGGTTTGACCGGTGGAATATCAACGCAATGTCCGCAACAAACCCGGGCATGCACCGACGAATTTTTCAGCATTGGCATACATTTACTAATTTTAATTGATAACACTATCGGCTGACCGTGTTGGAAAACATCGTGAGGAAACCTGAATCTGAGAAATATTCTTGCAGTACACTGTATGTAAGAAAACATAGAACTGTAGATTTCTCAGAGTTTGAGATCAGCAATAGGATTAGCGTGGATTGACGTGGTGATTATACCCATACCTTCCTTCATGACATGACATTACATGGAGTCATTTACGCAGGATCATGTACAATACTAATTAAGAACAAAAATAAAGAATTTTGATATTTTTTAGTTATAGTCTCACTGAGTCTGTTTCATTCTTTTAGTATGGTGAATGTTCTGAAGAATGGTGTTAACTTACCTCATCACCTCCGTTCTTCTATAAAAATAAGCAGGATTATATACAATACTAATTAAGAACAAAAATAGTAAAAAAATCCTATTTATTATTTTTATCGTATTGTGATTCGCTTCTGATCAACGTGTTCTCTACATCCTACGCGATCACATCTTTCAAACTTTATAGACATAAAAAGGCATAATAACGAAGACTGCCGAAAGCATTTGTCACCAGAAATCGGCCATTGTTCCTGGACTACGCCCTACTTTCCATCAGATTCTAGGTTTAATTAAAATCCAGAAACTCACAGACCTGTGTGTTAGTACCTAATAAAAAAAAACAAACAACCATTATATTATAATATTTATTCCACAAATTATCTTGAAACAATGTTTTATTATGTATGTGACTTTACAAATCTATGGACTAATTTATATACAAAAGATTTAATAAATCATATATGCTTGACTTTTATTAAACTATCACCCAAGGATCTTTTAGATGACATAACGCTGAGTTAAGAAAAAGAAAATAGCACGTTTCAGTACGAATGGGTCGACTCGCTCGGGGTAGTACCACCCTCTCACAGAAAACCGACGCGACGTGAAGTAACAGTACTTGCATTGTTGCATTTCGTCCGGTCAGTCTCCTCCTCTTCCCCCTCTCCCTCCTCCAAAAACGCCGAAATCCCAAGTGAATTCAGTTGATATTATATTGCTATTTTAGGAAACAGAGACGAAACGGCTCGTGTAGGAATGCGAAACTTTTATCTGTCTATCGATTAATATTAATTCTAAGCATGTAACTAAAGATAGGTGGATTGATGTGTGAATCATTTTTGAAACAATAATCTTTATTATCTTTTTTTTCTCTGATTAAGCCATATTATCATGTTATGATATCTTTTTATACATAAATACAAATTTAATTCATGATTTGAATATACTCGTAGATTGTAAGAAATCTAGTTCTATATACAAATAATTCCATTGCAAAAATCTCAAAAGAGTGTGATCGCATTGACGCGTTATACGCCACTTCGACTAGTCAATTTACGAGTTACTTAAAAAGCTTTGAACATTCAATACATACAGTTCCAAGACTTCGACTCCAAAGGGTGTATATAAGTTATACATAACCAAGGGCCAATATACTAGCGTGATTTGAACGCTGAGGAAATGAATTACTTAGGTAGTTGCAGGTGTTTTGAAATGATGCGCTTACACATATTTAGCAATTAATTTTTGTGTATATATATAAACGCGTTTATGTATATATATACGCGTTTTTTTAAATGTATTAATTAACTATGGTGTCATAGTTACAAATGTTATTGAAAAAGAATTTCTGTAATGTACACATCTACTTACAATCTTACATTACACCATCTACTGTAACATGTAACGTGTACATTAGATATGTGAATACGAATAGTATATCGAATGGGATGGGATTTATCATCAGCAACATACCTGGAAATTTAACCTACTATGCACCACCCTCAGTGCTCATTAACACTATATAAGAAAGTAATGAAAATTTTAAACTATACATTATCGAACAATATGTGTAAAATTGTTTATTATATAGACAAAACATGCCCATATTGTCGATATAATTGTATTATTCTTATACGTTGCTATAATCACTGAGTTATGTAGATGCAAACGCGGTAAATAAAACAAAATGGCCGCCAAATTGACCAAAATGATAATATAATTCAAATTACATACATTTATTCTTGGAGTCCAGTATAGCGCACGTCTCACGCGCTTGTTTACAGTAAACAAACTATTTTTATTAAATTCACAAGAACAAAATTTTAGGTACTCAATGACGCACGCCAAGTACGTTTAAAAATTGGTTTTTAATTGTTAAATTTACCAAAAAATTTTTTCAATTATTAAAAATCATAACGGCTACTTGGTCTGTTTTTTTTTTCTTGATTTTACATCTTTTTGTAAGATGATAATTTCTCCTTAGTATTTTTCTAAATGAAGAGTTGTGAACGTGTACTTGGCGCAATTTTTTACAGTGGAACTGTTTTTGTTCGGATTACTTATTCCAAGACACCTGCAACAATTTTTTTCACAAAAATCTAAAATGTAGAGACACGTTAGATTTACATTCGAATTATATGTATAGATATAAATATCAATGAATTATACATATTGAGTATTAAATAATAAAAACGTAAGATATGTTTTATTTTTTATTTGTTTTGAAACAAACTCATAAAAACGGAATCCTTAAGCGTTAGACTGAATCCAAGCAGTGAAACGAGAGACGCGTGCGTTGACACCGGGGAAAAAGGCTTGACCACAACCGCGACCCCAAGAACAAACACCGACGACAACTCTGTTATGGTAGAGGGGACCACCGGAGTCACCTTGGCACTGGTCGCGACCGCCGACATCGAGCCAACCAGAGCACAGCATGTTGGCGGTGATGGTACTACCAACAGAGCCGTAACGCTGTGCGCAGACATTTTGATTCACAGTCCAGATTTGTACATGACGGAGTTGCTCAGAAGAGGAACCGCCGGCCTGTAAAAAGTATTTCATTAGCAATAAATTCAAATTTATAAACTTACTATCAAGAATATTAAACCTAATTACTAAATTTATAAACAAAAGATAAAACAACTCACGGAAGTGGTACCCCATCCGGCTGCCCAAACAACTTGGTTATCACCGAGATTGTAGTTGGCTCCAGCAATATTGCCGGGACGGATGGCGTTGTTAATGTAGGTGATTGTGGTGGCGGAACGCATAACAACGACGTCGTTATCGAAAGTCCTTGAATTGTAGCTAGGGTGAATGACGAAACTGGCACAACGGTGAACAGTACCACCGCTGTTTGCGTTGTTGGATCCCATACGGAAGGACCACGCTGATGCGGCGTCACCACTGAAAACGTGTTACATTGATGTAGAACTTACACTACGACTATTCTAAATATATACAAATTGTTTATTACTACATTTTTGTTTACTTACATTGGGCAGTGGGCAGCTGAGAGGACGGATCGGTTGTTCAAAATGGTGCCACCGCATGCTTGACGATTCCAGAACAACAGAGCCGTGATTTCAGGGTACGAAGCAATTGATGTTACCGAACCACCCACAATCCTTTGCGGGTTAGCAGGAACAGCTATAATAAAATTCAAAATATTTTAAAAATTAAATATCCTGAACGGTAAAATTTCTCCATTCGGTTGCAAGCCTTGACTAATACAATGAAACATTATACATTTGATTAAATGTGCCATAAAAATTCAGTGGCGTACCTGCTACGGCTGTGAGTCCCAGAGCCAACAATAGCACGAGTGTACGCATTTTGTTTTCCGAAACAGTGTGAGTATTGAGAGATCGTACTCGTATTTATATAGGAGCACTATACCAGATATAACAATTATCGAATTTTTGTATAGTTGAGATAAGATAATAGACTTTCTCGTTCTTCAGCAACGATAAACAATTTGCAGTTAACATCCGTCTTTGTCGGTTCCGTCTACTTAGAGACTAGTTTATAATCAGTGAACTTTACGGTAATACTAATATATTTATCATAATCAAATCAAATTTATCATAATACACACGTATGTTTTTTTTTCTGGAGTGTACACAGACTCTCAGATTAGTGAATTAAAAAAAATTCAATTCAACTGTAACGTTAATAAATAATTATGTTATAATAAATTTCAGAATTTGTTAATGGTAGACACAAGTTCGGAAGTTATTCGTTAAATCTAATAAGTTAGATATTTTTTCAATTTTTCACATTTTTGTTCTAACTCTATTGATTATATGATCTGAGCGTATAGAATAACTTACAAGGATACGACTATTGATTAATCTAAGTTCGTTCTAGTTTCTGCAGGTCATGCTGTAAATAGATGTACTAAATACATCCAAAGGTACGATTATAATATACAAAAATCTTAATAATTAATAATAGATAGAATACAAACCCGTAGTGCGAAGCCTCTTACATTTTTTTAAATTTGCTAATAATCGTACAATACTTCTGTTACTAATAATAATGTGTATACATAAATAATGCTAAAGTGAGGAAATGTCTAGGTAACATTTCGTTTCGCTGTAAGACCAAATTTTAATCCAGAATACATAGGGCAATGAAAATTTTTTTGTGATTTTATAAATATCTTATCTATTTTTCGGTGCTGAAACCGAATTTGGTATCAAATTTTATTATCACCCTCAGATCTCTCGCAATATTAAATCTATTATATATTTTAAAATAGATAATTTCATATGAAAAAATTAAATACATATATTTTTTATTAGGTTGCAATTTTATAATACTTATGATTTTTATGATAATATTAAATAAATTCAATTTAAATACTTGAGATGTTTATATTTCCTTAGTGAAAACCAAATCCCTTACTAAATCATTTAACTCAGTTTGTGTAAGCAACTGTGATTTTAAATAATCTTAAGAACCTCATCTTTGGTGAACTTTCATTCAATTCGGGACTGGACTTCCAATAGAGTAAGATGGTCAAACACAGGAAGTCCTGGTCCATGTCCTATCGGCGTATCAACTGCAGAAATGTTAAGTAGCTAGAAATGTTTCTTATTTTTGGAATAATACCCAAAAACATCAATGCTAAAAAGATAACAATAATCAGAATTTTTTTTTGCTCTTTCCATACCATGGATACTGAAAATTTAAAAGCTTTCTTCTCTTTCTTATACCATTTCTGAAGACCTTCAACACTAAAGTAACACACTATGCGAGGAAACCAACATTTGTCTTAATTAGCGATTTCTACTGTAAAATATACAAAGTATACTTTTTTTTTATATAGTCAGTAATGTTTCTTTGATACTTGTTAATTACAAATTCACCACATATGTAACAAAAATTGTTAGCAGAATTTTACAATCAAGATTACCCATACTTTGAATATTAATTAAAAGCACGTACGTTAAACTCTAGAATTTAAGATTATTAACTGAAAGAAAGTACACAACTGTGTTATTTATCAGAATTATTAACTTAATAACATTTTTATTGCCAACCCTTAGAACGTAAGAATTTATATCAATAATCAAATATATATTTTAATACTGAAATGTGAGCAACTTGCAGGTGATTTGACTTGTTAAAGATTATTTTCATAATCAGGACACAAAATAATACAAGACTTTGATAAAATTATTTGAAAGATGTTTTAATCGCTTGTAATATAATCGCTAATACAATGAGTATAGATTATAAGTATAGAAATTATGATAACATGTGTTAATATACGTTGTAATTGTACAAGGATATATCGTGTTAGCTGTGTAATAATATATTACGTATAAGAAATATATCGTGGAAAACAATGTGTGTTGTTTTCACGAAAAAAAAAGTTTTAATGTTTTGTAAGTAATGTTGTGGTGCCAGCATGGTGGCACGATGGGTCTCACTCCAGCAGATGCAGCACACACATGGAGCACACTTGTCGGCGGATTTTTTTTTTCTCGAACTGACTACGCTATTGACCTAGCAAGGTCTTAACAGCTTCACCGGTCTAGGCACATTTAAGGCATTCAGCCGATTTCATTTTGACAACTAGCTCAAGGGTGCACGGCACATCTCGGCTTGGGCTATTGCTTGATTCATGCAATTTGCGACCTATCTGAGCTGACTTAAGCTAGGCTACATATTTATACTTATATGAGTTATTGAAACATATATGTGTACCAAGCATGCATACCTCAACAACTCTTATATGTATTTCGTATCGGATAATTTTCTAAACTATTTCAGTTCAATAAGGGAAAAAACAAAACCCTTCTACTTTCATGTGTAAGCGTGTGTGCGTGCACGTGTGTGGAGGTGATATGTGTAATGTTGTTGCAGTGATGTTTTTTTTTATATTATAGGGGGCAAACGAACAGGCGGATCACCTGATGGTACGTGACCACCGCCGTCCATAGAAACTAGCAACACCGGGGGAGTCGCCATTGCGTTGCCAGACTGTGTTTGGGGGAAGAGGGGTTGGGAAAGCGGGGAGGAGGGCTAAGTGGGGGGAGGTGGTCTTACGGCGCTCTCACTAAGCGAACGAAATGCAACAATGCAAGCAATATTACTTCACGTCGGTGTTTATGTGGGTCGGGTGGTAGTACCCCGGGCGAGCCGACCCATTCATGCTGAAACCAGTAATAGCTTCAGCGTGGCTCTACCACCTAATACCTAGATGATGTAAGATTTTGGATCGGCGGATCGCAGCCACTAGGTGCATTTATTCGGAGCACGGACGCGCATGATCCATGAATCATGACATTCGGCAACGCAGTTCGACAATGACAGTTCGAAAAATGGCATACGCAACAGTTCTACAAGTTCTTTTCAATAAGCTGCAAGCGACAGATCTCCAAATAACAAATCTATAAGCAACGAGTCTACGAACGACGGGTTTGCGAGCATTGGGTCTTCTAGTCACTGAGTCATTAGTCATCAAGCCACAAACGACAATGATCAATTGTATTATACCAACATTATATTGTGGAAGAGGCTGTCTTACAAATACTACGAATTATTCGCAATAAATCTAAAATAACAGCTATCGTGTAAAGATCTACAATTAATTAGCAGTTGTCATTGTCATATTGGCCTGCAAGCTTGTAATGCTGCGCTAGTTGACCTTGAAATGCGACAAACCAAAACTCATCACTCGGCAAATTAGATTATTACCATATACATGGAGTCGTGGTTATCTAGTGGTTTGACCGGTGGAATATCAACGCAATGTCCGCAACAAACCCGGGCATGCACCGACGAATTTTTCAGCATTGGCATACATTTACTAATTTTAATTGATAACACTATCGGCTGACCGTGTTGGAAAACATCGTGAGGAAACCTGAATCTGAGAAATATTCTTGTAGTACACTGTATGTAAGAAAACATAGAACTGTAGATTTCTCAGAGTTTGAGATCAGCAATAGGATTAGCGTGGATTGACGTGGTGATTATACCCATACCTTCCTTCATGACATGACATTACATGGAGTCATTTACGCAGGATCATGTACAATACTAATTAAGAACAAAAATAAAGAATTTTGATATTTTTTAGTTATAGTCTCACTGAGTCTGTTTCATTCTTTTAGTATGGTGAATGTTCTGAAGAATGGTGTTAACTTACCTCATCACCTCCGTTCTTCTATAAAAATAAGCAGGATTATATACAATACTAATTAAGAACAAAAATAGTAAAAAAATCCTATTTATTATTTTTATCGTATTGTGATTCGCTTCTGATCAACGTGTTCTCTACATCCTACGCGATCACATCTTTCAAACTTTATAGACATAAAAAGGCATAATAACGAAGACTGCCGAAAGCATTTGTCACCAGAAATCGGCCATTGTTCCTGGACTACGTCCTACTTTCCATCAGATTCTAGGTTTAATTAAAATCTAGAAACTCACAGACCAGTGTGTTAGTACCTAATAAAAAAAACAAACAACCATTATATTATAACATTTATTCCACAAATTATCATGAAACAATGTTTTATTATGTATGTGACTTTACAAATCTAAGGACTAATTTATATACAAAAGATTTAATAAATCATATATGCCTGACTTTTATTAAACTATCACCCAAGGATCGTTTAGATGACATAGCGCTGAGTTAAGAAAAAGAAAATAGCACGTTTCAGTACGAATGGGTCGGCTCGCTCGGGGTAGTACCACCCTCTCACAGAAAACCGACGCGACGTGAAGTAACAGTACTTGCATTGTTGCATTTCGTCCGGTCAGTCTCCTCCTCTTCCCCCTCTCCCTCCTCCAAAAACGCCGAAATCCCAAGTGAATTCAGTTGATATTATATTGCTATTATTGGAAACAGAGACGAAACGGCTCGTGTAGGAATGCGAAACTTTTATGTTTATGTTTTATGTTTTATGTTTATGTATATATATAAGACTAGTTGTCCCCCGCGGCTCCGCACGCGTTTTTTAAATGTATTAATTAAGTATGGTGTCATAGTTACAAATGTTTTTGAAAAAGCATTTCTGTAAATTACACACCTACTTACAATCTTACATTACGCCATCTACTGTAACATGTAACGTGTACATTAGATATGTGAATACGAATAGTATATCGAATGGGATAGGATTTATCATCAGCAACATACCTGGAACTTTAACCTACTATGTACCACCCTCAGTGCTCACTAACACTATATAAGAAAGTAATGAAAATTTTAAACTATACGTTATCGAACAATATGTATTAAATTGTTTATTATATAGACAAAACATGCCCATATTGTCGATATAATTGTATTATTCTTATACGTTGCTATAATCACCGAGTTATGTAGATGCAAACGAGGTAAATAAAACAAAATGGCCGCCAAATTGAGCAAAATGATAATATAATTCAAATTGCATACATTTATTCTTGGAGTCCAGTATAGCGCACGTCTCACGCGCTTGTTTACAGTAAACAAACTATTTTTGTTAAATTCACAAGAACGAATGCACAGGTAACAGTTCATCACTTCATAGTGTAAAACAAAGTCCTCTGATATGTCTGTTTATCTGTTCGCGATAAAGTCAAACACTACAGAACGGATTTTCATACCGTTTTCATCAGTAGATAGAATGGTTCACGGGGAAAGTTTAAGTATAATTTTTCAAGGTTTTCTTTTTATTATCGGGGCGGGGCAACGTCTTCCGAGCTCGCTAGTTATCTGCCCGTAAAAGTCCCGTGAAAGTCGGTCCAACCGATTAGGAGATAGTAGAATATTGCGGACGAAGTCTTGAGTAACAAAATAAAATAGTCTAAGTTACTTCTTATAAGGTGAGTTATCTGCCAGTGAAAGCCCCGTGAAAATTAGTTCAAGCATTACGGATATTGCACTGCGGCCGAAGGCGAATAAAAAAAACCTAAATTACTTTTTATGAGGTCTGCTATCTACCAGTGAACACCCCGTGAAAATCGGTCTAACCATTCTGGAAATAGCAATGCGGACGAAGCCGCCGACAAATAAAGTACAATATGTCAACCGCTATAATTTCGGCTATCTGCCAGTAAAATTCCCGTTAAAATAGGTCCAGCCGTTTTGGAGATTACCCGGAACAAACAAACAAAGAAACAAACAGACAAAATATAAAAATATAGACAAAATATAAAAAAAATTTTTTAGTCATTTGTAGCCATATCTATTCATCAAAAAGTTGTTATTTTAATTGTACATACACAAACTTTATTTTTATAATACGTAATAGATAACAAATTTTGAATAGGAAAACAAAATAAACTTTGAAAATGTTTGCGATAGAAACTTACCACGTTACCATGGCAACGTATATAATATTAACGCTAACGATATCTCTCAAAAGGAAAAAAGTGCCCGATTTTGAAACATTATTCATTGGTGCTCCGCTCTTATTGATCTTTGCGTGATGATATATAGCCTAAAGTCTTTCTCAATAAATGAGCTATCTAAAACCGAAGGGTTTTCTCAAATCGGACTGGTAGTTCCTGAGATCATAGCGTTCAACCAAACAAACAAACAAACTCTCCAGCTTTATAATAGGTCTTTACCTATGAAATTGCCGTTCTGCAGTACTGGCCATTTCAAATCAAAATAATTTTTGTTTGGCTAAGAATTCTAATTTCAAATTAATTTTGTTTGAAAAACATGGAATTCTTTTTTCAAAAGTAGTCATTTGTTTATTGATTACTGTTACATTTTCATCGCATTTCAATCTTCTTTTTGTCATCATGGATACGTTAAAAATTCGAGTAATTATGGAATATGAGTACCGTCGTGGCAGCAACGCGGCACAAGCGGCACGCAACATCAACGACGTTTGCGGAGCTAACACTACAAACCAACGCACCACCTGTTATTGGTTTGCTCGCTTCCGTTCTGGGAATTTCGGCCTGAAAAATGAACCTCGCGGTCGTCCGAAGACTTTGGTCGACAATGACGTATTAAAGGCGATTGTGGAAGCTGATGATACACAATCTACGGCTGAATTAGCAGCAGCTTTCGACGTTACCGTCAAAACAATATTGGTCCATTTGCGTCAAATTGGCAAGGTAAAAAAGCTTGACAAATGGGTGCCCCACGAACTCAATGATCGCCAGCGCGAAGTACGCGTCGAGACGTGCCTTGCACTGCTCAACAGACACACAAATGAAGGAATTTTGAACCGCATTGTTACCTGCGATGAAAAATGGATTCTGTTTGATAACCGCAAGCGCTCAGCAAGTTGGTTGGATCCTGGTTCAGCACCTAAACAATGCCCGAAACGAAAACTTACCCCTAGAAAAGTGATGGTCACTGTTTGGTGGTCTAGCGCCGGTGTGATTCATCACAGCTTCTTACCAAACGGGGTGAGAATTACTGCAGATGTGTACTGTGAAGAACTGAATACAATGATGGAGAAGCTGGCACATCTCCAACCAGCATTGGTCAATCGCTCGTCTCCGCTGCTCCTGCACGACAACGTGCGACCTCATACTGCACAGCAGACGGTTTCTAAGTTGCAAGAACTGGGGTTGGAAGTTCTCCATCATCCACCCTACTAACCAGACCTTGCGCCTACAGACTACTACTTTTTCCAGAATTTGGATAACTCCTTGGCGGGAAAAAAATTAAATACCCGAGAGGCAGTACAAAATACCTTTGAAGAATTTGTTGCCTCCCGTCCAGCTGATTTCTTTAAGAAGGGTATCAATAAACTGCCACTGCGTTGGCAAAGATGCATTGATTGCATGGTTGATTACTTCGATTAATACAAATAAAAAATACATGAAAAAAATTCGTTTCAATTTTTTCATACAAAACGGCAATTTCATAGGTAAAGACCTAATATAATAAATTAATTGGCTATCTTACTAAATCTAAACTAAATATATTGTCAAATTACTTCATTCAGAATATTTAGTCTGTGTACTCATATCTTAAGAAACCTCTCTAAACATTTTGGTTTATGCACCTTACTTATTATAAATAACGTACAACGTTAATAAAAAATAAAATAACTTACAGATGTTGTACCCCATCCGGCTGCCCAAACGACCTGGTTATCACCGAGATTGTAGTTGGCTCCAGCGATACTGGCGGGACGGACGGTATTATTAATATAGTTGATGTTGGAGGATGCACGCATAACAGCAACGTCGTTGTCCAAAGTCCTTGTGTTGTAGCTAGGGTGTATGACGAAAGAGGAGATACCGTGAACAGTACCACCGCTGTGTGCGTTGGTGGATCCTACGCGAGCAGTCTACCAACTCGCAGAGTCACCACTGGAAAAATATTAAATTAATGTAAATCTTTTTAAACGACGTCTCAGTGTTAGCATATTTGGGTATCATATACACTCATCAAAAAAATCTAAGCAACATGTACTAATTTAAATTTTAGGATGGTTCTTCACATTATAACGTTGTATTTTATTTTTAAAATAATATCTTTAGGGTTCTATGATGTAAAAATAACAGCTGTTGTCTTTATAAGTTATAACAGAAATGAACAATATTAGAATATACTGTAGAAACTAAGATACATAAGAAACTAAACTTTTTTCTTACAAAATGAAATTTCTAATGAAAATGTATTTATTGTGAAAGAATAGAACAATTTAATACAAAGTATGGGCTCCTCTGCTATTCAGAACTTGTCGGCAACGATTATTCATTGAATTAATGAGACTGTTTATGTCATCTTGCGGTATTCGCTACCAATGGAATTGTAGCAAATCCTTCAGCTGTTGGGTTGTTGTCGCTCCGTCCAAGTCCTTCAAAACACGTCTCTGGAGCATGTCCCATGCGTGCTCGATGGGGTTGAGATCTGGCGATTGTGCAGGCCAGAGCAATACCCGGATGTTCTCCGTTACAAAGTATTCACTGGTTCGCCGAGCTGTATGTGAACGCGCATTGTCATGCATTAACCTAAAATCGGAGCCAAAGGTTTGTGCAAATGGGTAGACATAAGGTCTGAGAATATCCTCAATGTAATTTTCAGCATTCATGTTTCCATTTACAAAAACGAGCTCAGTTCGCCTGTTCTTCATAATACCCGCCCATAACATAACTGTTGAGCCGCTGTATGAATGAACTTCCTGAACGCACCTGAGCCTTTCAGTATTTCCGGGCCGACGATACACTCGCACCCTTCTTGTATCAGGCTTAAACCCGAATCGCGACTCATCGGAAAACATAATTTTATCCCATTGTTCCTGGGTCCATGTTATGCGTTCTCTACACCATTCATATCGACGAGCGCGATTCCCGTGACGTATCGGTGGGCACCTGATTGGGCGTCGAGCTCGTAGGCCGTACTCATGCAGTCGATTTCGCACAGTTTGAGGACTTACATCAACACCACTTTAAATTTGTAGCCTCAAACTTATCTCTCGACCGGTTAACATCAGCTGGCGTCTTGCAGTCAGTTGTATGTACCGGTCTTGCCGAGTGGTTGTACTCCTTTTACGGCCTGGACGCTGTTCAGCGGGTTCTCCTGTATTATTGTAGCGCTGCCAAAGACGACAAATAACACTTCTATGAATGCCAAAATGTCGAGATACCTGAGATTGATTACTTCCCGCTTGCAACATCCCTACAGCTCTTTGCATTTCATCTGCCATCAAATGACGTCGCTTCATGACGTAAAGAATATCTAACAATTCAATTTTGTCGCTAACTTTATTTAAATGGTTGGTAAAATTATAAAATCAAGACTAAACGTAGCAATTAAAACGCACTTAAATTCAAACAAATTCGCAGTCATTTGAATTTTATGAAAAAACAAAACATAATCAATTTTTTTTTACAACCAGCCAGTATGTCATCAATAACAAAAAAGTTTACTTACCTACGCACTTTGTTTGAGTAAATACTTAGAAATTAATTAATATAAATGGTAAAATTTGTAATATCACGCATGTTGCTTAGACTTTTTTGATGTGTGTAGATCGACGGTGATTTTAATCCTATATTAAGTGGGAACTATAGATGAAAGAAATCATCGTGATGAAAGCATAGCCATGTGTTAGGGCTTTTTCTAATACCCACCTGAATTAGTATGAAATTGAAAGTCTGGCTTTCACCAACTATAGGTATATTCCGGTTGCAGCCCCTTAGAGCCAGCCCTTCTCTAGGATTAGCGTATTACAACATTGTGTCAAAGTATTAAGAGGTGAAAATATACGTTATTTAATACTCCATTTTTATTTAATTACATTAGGCAGTGAGCAGCTGTGAGTATAGAACGGTTGTTCAAGATGGAACCTCCACATGATTGACGGTTGAAAAATAATAGAGCCGTGATTTCTGAATACGAAGCGATTGTTGTTACCGAGCCACCAACAATCCTTTGAGGGTTAGCAGGAACAGCTAAAATATTAAAATGTATTAAATAACTCACTTTTCGTATACATCAGTGTGCTAGGATGTCTTCATTAATTTGCAAGTAATGATTAACACCACATAATTTACTGAATTAAATATATTGCAAAAATTAATAAAAATTGTAACGTACCTGCCACTGCTGTAAGGCCTAGAGCCAACAATACGATGATTGTACGCATCTTGTATTCTCGAACAGTGTGAAAATAAAGATCCAACTCCTATTTATATATACACGGCAACAGAACTAATCATCAGAATACCAGAATTATATTTAGTTGAGATAAGATTATACATTTCTTTACTCTACTACGACGGTCAACAATACGCTTTTAACAGTCCTCGTAGTCAGTTTCGTCTGTTTTAATCCATTACGTTTAAATTTACTAAAATATTCAACATAATAGATTATGGCGTAGGTTTCTTTAATAAAGTGAACAGAGACTCTGAAAATTGGTACACAAAGGATATATTGTAATGTTTATTTTAAGAAATCGAAGATGTTGTTGTTTATCCAGTTTTTTTTAAAGAATGACGAACCTTTATGACGCGCCGTAAATAATAATTACAGGATCTAAATATTATAGTGGACGTTACAATTGCTCTTCGCCTGGGATTGATTGTCCGCTACCACATCTCACTGCAGAGAAAACGTTTGATTTTATTTGCGCCAGGTGTACCTGAAAAACTTAAATCTGAAACTAGTAATAGAAAGAGCGAAGTATTAGTGAACCGAACCTGATGTTGGTCAATCAAGCGTCAACCGTTAACAAAGGACCCTTTTTTCTAATTGTTTTTGTTTTAGTCACTAATATTTAGCTCTCTTTATTACTAGTTTGAGATTTAACTTTTTCAAGTAGATATACCACAAGGAAATAAACTCTAATGTTTTTTGCTACGATGAGACGTGGTACCGGCAAATCAATTCCAGGCAGAAGTGTAAAGTAACGTCAACTCCAATTTATGATGATGGATTTCCGCAAAGTAACGCCTTCTTCGATACTTCTTCTTCAAAATTCTTTAATCAAACTACAGAATTTTACGCCTATCTCCCATAATTCTCCGAAATGGGGTGTATATGGTGCAGTAAAATTAAATTTGATGTCGTCACTTGCGACGCAATTGATAATTTCGTTTATATACTATTTGATAAATTGAAGTAAGCGTGAGTGAGCAATAATTTGATTAAAGACTACAAAATACGTCCAAATTTATAACGCCGATACTGAAGCAAGTGATTAAATATGTATAAGCTTAGGCCGAAACCTTTACGATTTAAGATCGAAACTGGTTCAGTGTAATCAAGTTCACAACTTACGAATGCTAACTCGATTGCAGACATTTCACTGTCGGATTGCCCATTAAATTAACATAATCAAGGAAAAAAAATCTTGGTATGTTGCCTACTGTGTCGTTGCCTTCAAGTTTCTGTAATGATTAGCAACAACTACCGTAAACCTGCTTGAAATAATGTAGAACTGTGATTCCCAAAGTAGTCTATATCAATCCCCAAGGGTATATGATGACTGGCAAAGTGGTCGATAACAGCGAAAAAATAGGAGGTTCATAGAATGCAAATAAAAGTCAACAATAATGGTCTGTTTTAAGCTGGCCGTAGATTTAATTCTTAATTTCCATGGATGAAACAACACATATACACAAGCTGTTTACTTAAATGTCTAAAGAAATTGTCAAAAAAACCAATAGCAGGAGGTCTACACATAAATGAAAAACATAGCAAGTGGTCTATGAGCTTATGAGAGAGTGAAATGAAAAGATATCCCAGATCGAGTTTATTGCAGACTTTTCTCTAATATTGGATTATTTTCCAAACCGGTGTTAGTTTTGATGTTCATAAGCGTCTTCATAGGGCCTAAACTGAATAAATTATTATTGATTTAATTTGATTAAATAAACCTATTATCTAAAGTGTTCGTGTACAAATAACAATTGTGTTTTTTTTTATTATGACTGAATTATTTAACTAATAACTGACTTCTTACTCCAATTATATTATGACTATTTATGATAAAATATTTTATATACAAGTTTTTTTTTTGTTACAGGTACAATTTTGCAAGTAATCTCTGAAGCCAGAAGAATGCCTGGGTAATATTGTTTTCAACACACTTGCTCATAAAGTGGCTCTAATATCACCGCAATTAGGCACATAATGACACCTGTAATCAAACTGTGACTTTTTCATTGCTATTATTCACAAGTGAGTTATAGAGTTTTTTTTTTATTTTATTGGTCGAGTTGCTTTGTTCTTAAAAAAGTTTCGATACAAAAAAGATAATGATCAATAGAACAAATAAATTAATGTACCTATTGCTTGCTCATTTCATACAACTTCGTATTTAAATAGATAATTTCAACTTGTACGTGTTTAATAAATAAAACTTTCACTCAAATATAACTTTTGTTTTCTCTGTAATAAAGAAAACTTTAAATTCCCCATTTTATACGTGGCTAAAACGCTATCTGCGGAAAGCCAAAAAAAAAGAAACCTCATTCCTTTAGTCTATGGCCGATCGCCATTGTTAGATGCGCGCGCAAACTGATTAATTTTTCCCGCCATAGCGAAAAAAATTCCACAAATCGTTTTACTGTTGAAATTATAGTTATTTATTAATTAAAATGTCTACAAGTACTGGTTATGAAGAAAATGATTTATGTTGTACACCGCCCGATATAAGATGTGAAGCCCTTAACGTTATGGAAAGTTTACTACCTGAAAACTCCAAGGAAAAATATCTATTAGCGTACCAAAATTTCATACAATGGCAAAATAACAAGAATACGCAGTCTTTTTCAGAAAATGTGTTCTCTGTGGTGTATATACTCAATGTTAAAAAGTACAGTCCGAACAAAGAATGGAGTGGACTTAAAAACATATTCTAATTTGTCAGCTTATCTAAAGAGACTATCCGATGGATTTAGAAACAAGAAATCAAAGGTTTTATCGTCTGACGACGTTGAAAAATTTATAAAAGATGCTCCAGATAACCAATATCTGGCTACTAAGGTTAGTTAAATTAATTTTAAATATCTACGCGACTTTAGCCTGTGTTGTGTGTTGAACTTAATTATTGTTTCTTTTTTTCAGGTTGCTTTAATATTTGGTGTAACTGGTGCATGTAGGATACAAGAATTAACAAATATAACTGTAAAAGACATAGAGCACCATGGCCAGATGCTTTTAGTGAAGATACCTATCACGAAAAATAAAATACCGAGGTCATTCATCATACACGGTCCATTCTATGAAATTGTTAAGAACTATGAAAGTTTGCGTTCACCAAAAACAAAAAATGACCGTTTCTTTCTAAATTACCAGAATGGTAAATGTACCTGTCAGCCAATAGGTATAAACAAATTTGGTTCTATGCCTAAAGAAATCGCTAAGTTTTTAGGTTTAACAGATGCTGAGAGCTATACTGGACATAGTTTCAGAAGAACTTCAGCGACATTGCTGGCTAATTCAGGAGCTGATATAATGACTTTGAAGCGTCATGGTGGGTGGCGATCTAGCAATGTAGCAGAATCATACGTAGAAGATTCCATACAAAACAAGAAGAAAATTTGTGCAAAAATCACAAAAAGAATTAGACTTGATTCTGAGGCACATCCTACTGGCGAAACGCCAAGTACATCCAATGATTGGATTTCACCTACCTACACGAATAATGAACCATCTCAAATAACAATAGAACATGAAAGTATTTCAATAAATAATCTATCTGATAAAACCGCCATACCATCATAAACAGTTAATTATAATTTTACTAACTAATTGTTTCTCTAAATAAACTTTTTATATACTAAATAAAATGATTTTTTATTATTATTTTCTTCACAAGTGTGTAGAAAAACGTCCTATGATACACGTGTGTATTGGTGATTACCGTCCTCGGCTCTTTTAAGACCCTCACCTAACGGCTCGGGTCTCAATGGCGCCTCAGCGGTAATCACCAACATTACACACTTGTACCATAATGTACTATTACCTTACGGTGTTGAGACAAACATCACTGATAGGATGTGATTTGTATTGCTGTATAAGATAAATTATAATTTACATTGGTCTGTCTCCTTGTAGTTAATATTTCAAGACATGTTTTAACGACGGTCTAAGTTTATGTTAAATTGTATATAGTGAAATAAAATGGAAAATTTCGTTTTGAATTGTTGGGCCAATTATCTGAGTGGCATTTAATCATACCTCACCGTGACGTAGCATAAAATAATCACGATAATTGTACTTATCCACTCGTGTTTATCTCCTAAATAAGTGTATTAATCTATACATATAATAAAAATGGAGTGTCTGTATGTAATATCAAAATAAAAAAAAAATACCGATTGGGTATGAATGTATACACGCTTCTGATAACAAAAATGTAATTATTAAAATTTTTGTCGGTCTGTCTGTCTGTCTGTTTGTTCCGGGTAATCTCCGAAACCGCTGGACCGATTTTGACGAAAATTTCACTGGCAGATAGCTGAAATTACAGCGGGTTACTTAGGCTACTTTAAATTAGACTAGCTGTTAACCGCGGCTTCGTCTGCAATGCTATCTCCAAAACGGTTAGACAAATTATCATGGAACTTCTACCAGCAGATAGCGGATATCATAACAAGTCATTTCTTTATTTTAATTTAAACTAACTATTAACCGTGGCTTCGCCCGCAGTACTATCTTCAAAACGGTTAGACCGATCTTCACGGAACTTTTATTGACAGATATCTATCCTTATAAAATGTAATTCTAGAAATTTTAGTTTATACTAGCCGTTAACCGTGGTTTCGCCCGCAATGCTATCTCCGAAACAGTTGGACAGATTTTCACGTAACTTTCCCCAGCAGATAGCGGACATCATAACAAGTAATTTAATCTATTTTAATTTAAACTAATTTAAACTATTTTAATTTTGCGGGGTGGTAGGGTGTATGTACCCGACTGGATCGCGACCACCGTACACCAGGTGGAACACCCGCCATAGTGGCACGTTTGGTCGTGTCGCGTTCCGGGATCAGCCGGTGTATATCCAGCAACCAGGGGGGGGGGGGGGGGCTGTCCCTAACTGGGACGCTTTCAGGCCGGCATGACAGCGGCGACCGGCGATGGATAGTATGTCTTTCGGCGGTCGCCATTGTTTTTGGATTGTACTGTGCTTACCATCAGGCACAGTACAGTCACTTTGCCGAGCTACAATAAAAAAAAAAAAAAAAAAAAAAAAAAAAAAAAGCTGTTAACGATGACTTCGCCCGCAGTGCAATCTTCAAAACGGTAAGACCGATCTTCATGAAACTTTAATTAACAAATATCTATTCTTATAAAAAGTAATTCAAGCAATTTTAGTTTATACTAGCTGTTAACCATGGCTTCGCCCGCAGTGCTATCTCCAAAACGGTTCAACCGATCTTCACGGTACTTTCACTGGCAAATAGTTGACCTTATAAAAAGTAATTCAAGCAATTTTAGTTTATACTAGCTGTTAACCGTGGCTTTGCCCGCAGTGCTATCTCCGAAACGGTTCAACCAATTTTTACAAGACTTTCACCAGCAGATAGCAGACATTATAAAAAGTAATTTAGTCTATTTTAATCTAAACTAGCTATTAACCGTGGCTTCGCCCGCTGTGGTATCACCAAAACGGTTAGACCGATTTTCACGGGACTTTCACTGGTAGATATGATAGATAGCGAACCTTATAAAAAGTAATTGAGGTTATTTTATTTTCGACTAGCTGTTACCTGCGACTTTGCCTGCATGAAATTTAGCAAGATTTCAACTCATTCTTTATTTTTAATTAGAGATATAATTATCAGCTTATTGTTTACAATTCGACATTATAATTATTAATAACTTTAATGGTATAGAGGTCTTCCTAATAATGATTTTAGATTATAAATGTATTACGTAAAGAGTTTCATAATACAATTTCTTGAGGAACAGAGAAGCGTTTATTTTTTGTATATTCACAAAATCTTAATTATAATGGCAATGTATATTAAATGTAATGTAAATGTAAATATTTATAATAATATTTTAAGTTATTGTTTCATTAGTGTCTTATACAGTATAAGTGAGCACTGAGGTAGTTGTATTGTGGGTTAAGGTTCCAAATATGTTGCTGATGACAAACTTCATTTGGCACGCTGTTAGTATTTATATATCTAATGTACACGTTACATGTTACTGTAAGTGGCGTGCGTGTCGTACTTACAATTGCTTTTAAAGAGCATTTCTATAATTGTACATAGTCACACAATTTTATAATTTTTTAATACGAATAAAAAAAACGCGTGCGGAGCTGCGGGTACAGCTAGTTAAAATATAAAGTTGGTTTTACACGTTCGATTCACCGATTAACTCGGATGGCTCATATAATCAAATCGTCACTGCGAATCTACTGTTATTTTCATAATTAGTTGTATTTATAAATATACTGTAACATATAACGCCATTTCAGCAAGTTGTTAAAGAGGCCTAGAGAATTTCTAAAATTCCCCTTGAAGCAATCTTAAATTCGTTTGTAAATGTTTATTTTCTACATTAGTACGTGCGTTTCATCAGTGTAAATGGACCAAAAGTTTTTTTTATCCCAGTTTCGTATTTTGTACAAATTAACCACTAAACAGTCTCACTCTGTCAGAGCGTGTTTACACCCACGCCCACATAACCATAGATCACACCGCCGTGGTCTGGGGGTAAATTTCGCTCCCGCACAACAGACTAGGCTCCCCATGGCAGCGGCTCAAGCCTAGATCCATCCCCTCGGCGTGGAGCTCTTGAGTGCGATGCTCGCGCGATACAGTGACACAAAATCTTACATCACTGCAACAACATTACACATATCACCTCCATGCACGTGCACGTACATACGCTTACACACGAAAGTGGAAGGGTTTTTATCGTTTTCCTTTATCGAACTGAAAAAGTTTAGATAAATTATCCGACCCAAAATACATATAAGAGATATTGATGTATGTATGTTTGGTACACATATGTCATAACACACATAACACAGTTGTCAAAATAAAATCGACTGAGCGCCTTAAGCGCTCGCCTTAGTAGTTCGGTGAAGCTGTTAATGCCTTGCCAGGCCAGTAGCGTAGTCAGATCGAAAAAAAAACAATCTCACTCTGTTACGTCTAACATCTCCCAAAACATACGTACACTTATCAAAAAGTCAGCCTCGCAAAATGAGTTGACTATAATAAGTATAGATTATGCGTGAACCTGTCAATGACAAACACGACATAACAACATAACGACATAAGAACCGAGAACAAGATATCTAACTGTTTAGCTTTGAAGATATATTAAGTCCTTTTCGTTTTCTCGAACTGGCCACTTTGAACTCAAATATCTGACATTTGGTTAGGAATTCCAGATTCAAATTTAGACTTGTGTATTTTGTTTTCGAATTTAGTGATTCATCTGTTTTCCCACTATTTGATTTATTTTTGATATCTTTCTTTCCACCAAATAGAAAACTTAAAATATCGCTTTATTTACGAATACGAGTTCCAGCGGAGGACCAGTGCTACAGAGACATCTCGAAGAATTGATGAAGTGTATGGGGAAGCTACTGTAGAAGAAAGCACGGTACACTATAGGTGGTAGAGTCACGCTGAAGTGCACTAGTTTCAGCATGAATGGGTCGGCTCGCCCGGGGTAGTACCACCCGCTATCACTGAAAACCGACTTGAAGTAATAGTGCTTGCATTGTTGCGTTTCGTTCGGTAAGTGAAAGCGCCGGAGGCCCACCTCTCGTTCCTTCTCCCCTCCCTCCTTCCGCCAAAACACAGGCTGGCAATGCACCTGCGACTCTTCTGGTGTTGCTAGTGTCTATGGATGGCGGTGAACACTTAACATCAGGTGACCCACCTGTTCGTTTGCCTCCTATGATATAAAACGAAAAAAAAACGTATATAGGTAACATACGATACATACAAACTTATATTTGAATCGCTGTCGGAATGTTTAAACGTATTGTGTTTATTATTCCAATGTTTACAAAACGCTAACAACCAATTAACATTTGTATAACCAGCACGTAAACGATTACGGCAAAGCTAGTCAGAATTTATAATCTTTAATCTATTTTGGAAAACTAATTAATCAATTTAGTACAAATGTAAAGTAGGCGATTATTGTTACATGTGATACAAACCGCATTTAAACATAATAAACATACTGTGGCCTGGAGTTCTCGCGTTGGCGGCACATGTCTATTATGTTCTATCTGTACCTGTAATAAGAGTGTAAATCTACCGTGTCTATACTTTTTCGATTCTCGTGAAAAAAATTGTTGCAGGTATCTAGGAATAAGTAATAAAATACATTTCAATTATTTTTAGAAATGTCTGTCTATCTGTCTGTCTATCTATCTGTCTGTCTGTCTATCTGTCTGTCTATCTGTCTGTCTATCGGTCTGTCTATCTGTCTGTCTATCAGATATGTACTATTTATATTCTTCTTATATGTATAGAAGATAATTAGCGTATTCCAAAATCCACCTCTGTTTGAAGTGAGCATATTTTTTTTCTAATAAGTATCCGTTAACTTATATGTTCTTATACTACTTGAGACCTTGAGACTTCAATAGGCTTCAATTAAAAAAAATAACACAGGATCAATGGAATCCAAAATAAAGCAGTAGCTTAGGATTATCTGCGAAAAGTTCCACACTGAACGGTCATAGTTCTGCGCCGACACGTTCTGTAGTTTTGACGTGATTGAGTCTCAAAAGAACTGTATTTTCACTATATGCATAAGGAAGATCTATTCTATTAAATCAATCTCTTATGCGGTTAACAAATATCTGACGCGAACAGATATAAATAACAACTATTATGGCATTTATTTTCAAAAATATCGCAGGCATGAGAATTATTGTCATCTGTAAACACTAAAGCATTAATAATTTATAATGCATATAGGGGTCAGAGCGAAACATAAATAGTGAAAGTGGTGAGGCAGGCGTGTAAATAGCCGTGCTCACTGAGCGGTTAGAGAACTTAATATGACTGAGCACGGAGATGCGTGTCAGTCTAACTTTGTCTGCATTATAAAAATGTGAAAGTATGTGATCGATAGGGGGTGTACACAGAATTTATTTGCTTACCTAGTCGCCCCTGGTGTGGCTGCCAATCCTCGATCGTCCACGAATCACGAGTATCACAAGGTGTTGGTGGCCACCAAACCATTCACACACGTAACACATACAACGTAATGCTTATTATTAGGCTAAATATGCGGAAATAGTTCCTTATTACACTTAAAACTAAAGCGGGTAAACACAATGTATATAGCGGTAATTGGGCGTAATTAATGTGCACGCGACGTCAAGCGGGTCGTGTATTTTAAACAGTATCGCGAAAATTGCGCTTACGCCAAGAGACAAAGTCGCCCCCATATCGACACAACTTATCATTCCTAAACTAGATGGCGAGACATCCGCGTCACGATACTCTCCACATTGAAAGCTGCAGAGCTTTCAAAGAAAATTATTATCTACACTATTAGGTAGCTATGAGAATGGAAATGCACTGAGTTGTGAAGTTTTATAAGTATAGCGGTATGAAAGATATAAGAGAACGGTTGACAGTAGCTTGAAACAACTTATTACAAAATTAATAGCGGTGTAAAGTTAATTAAAAGTTTAAAACAACAAAGCTCAATTTGAGTATAATATAAACATAAATCTAGGCTTAAGTAAGATGGCGCTTAGAAAATACTAGAGTATTAATAAATTACAAATTATTCCATTGATTTGGTAAAGAGTACAGCTTAGTCATAGGACGTTCATATGTACCTGACGCTGTTCTAACTGATACAACTCGAACTATCCCTTTGGAGCCAGGGAATACCTCATTTATAATACCTAATGACCAAGTCAATGGCGGTACATTGTCTTGACCCAAGAGAACGACAGTATCGATATCTACATGTCGATCGGGTGTGCACAATTTCTGACGAATTTGCAGCGTGTGCGAGTATTCAATACGCCAACTTTTCCAGTATGATAATACAAGCTGGTCTAACAGTTTTTTGCGGTTAGTCATATTCATGCTTTCTTATGTCAGTTCGGAAGAAGGCAAGTATGTAAGCGGACTGGACATTAAAAAATGTGGCGGCATGAGCACATCCAGATGTGGATCTGACGATAAAACGATAAGTGATCGAGAATTTAGGGGAAATTCTATTTGAGCAACTACGGTTAAGAGTTCCTCATACGTGAGAAGCTGCTTTCCTGTAACTCTATACAAGTGAATCTTAACACTTTTAATATTTGAATCCCAAAGATCTCCAAAATGTACAGCACGTGGTGGTATCATAGTCCACTTGATGCGGGTTTTATGAAGCTCCAGCTTGATGTCAGATTGGACAGTCGAGTTTTGCAAAAAAGAATAAATTTCATTAAGCTGAGCCTTATCGCCAATAAAACTAGTACCATTATCTGAATACATAATAGACACTGGGCCGCGGTGGGAGATAAATATTTTGAACGCGGAAATAAAGGCCTCAGAAGTGAAATCCGATACAAGCTTTATATGTATATCTTTTGTTACCAAACATATAAATAACCATATATAAATTTTCTGTGAATGTGTACCTATACGTGAAGGTGAATGGATCCACGAAAGAGCTATAGTAGAATTCGTGAAAGCATAAACGCCCGCAGCAGGTATGCGTGTTGAAAGCTTTTCACGGACAACGCGAACAAACTTAGACAATAACAAAGCAGAAATAAGTTCGAATCGAGCTAGTGTGGTTAATTTAGCGGTGGAAACTAGATTTTGCACATAAAAGCCGGACGGTGGTATGATTTTCAAGGTCGGTGATGTGTAAATAAATACAGCAACCATAACTACTGAAGTTGGCGTCACAAGAGGCTACAATAATCACTACAGATTCTATCTCAGTTGGTCTCGGGATATTTAGAGAAGAGAGTGCGGTAAAATAGTGCACAAAGGTGGAAAAGCGACTGATGATGGATTCTGGAGGAGTTTCATCCCAGTCTATTTTAGCTAACCAAAGTTCTTTAATAAAGATTTTAGCGTACAGTACAACTGGAGCCACAAGGTCAAGTACGTCAAACAAGCGGGCCACTAGCGATAGAATCGTCCGCTTCGTACATTTGCTATACAAGGGAACGGTCGTTAGAGAAAAGTAACCATTCGTTTGTTCCCAAGTTAAACCAAGGATTTTAAAATTATTTATGTTATTATCTATGGCGGAAATAACAACTGGCGAGCGGTGTGACTCTGGAAGAGTCTTCAATAAAGTGGTTTAGTTGCTAGTCCACTTGATAAGAGCAAGGGAACCTGCTTTCAATAATTCTATTAGTTCACGAGATATATTCGTCGCAATCTGTTCATTAGGAACGGAGTAGACAAAATCCTCCATATAGAATTGAGATTCTACCAATAAAGAAACCTCGCGAAAGTGGTCACTATGGTCACACGCTAGTTTACGTAACGTGTGCATAGCTAGATAAGGACTAGGCTTTAATCCGAAAGAAACGCGGTTAAAATTATAGGTGTGTATAGATTCTTTTTCGACGAAGCGAAATAAAATTCGTAAGTATTTGCGATGTAGCTCATTTACACCAATACGTAAAAACATTTGTTTAATGCCTGCGGTTATAGCTATTGGAAACGTACGAAAATCAAGCAATAATAAAAACAAGTCTGTTTGTAAATTAGGTCCGACATGTAAAACGTCATTGAGTGACAACCCTGAGTGAGTTTTGGCACTTGCGTCTAGTCCACCCGAGTGGTTTTCTTGTCCGGTCTCAGAACAGCGTGTTGAGGTACATATTAGCCCTCTTCTGATAATTCAGTATATGGTACATCAGATAAATACTCCTGAGATATATAATCGGCGATTATTTTATTATCATTTTCGCCTAGGGTTGGCATTTGAGTGAACTTACGCTCGAGCATTAGCAGACGGGTTTCGCGAGAAAGGCAAATCGACAAAATATCGGCCGTTTTAGAATAAAACTGAAGAATCAAAAATATTTTCACAATGTAACTCATCTAGACTAATAAAGCGTTGAGATGGAATGTCTTTCGTTTCGAAAAATTTCTGCAAACCTGATTCTATGTCATTATTCGTAAGCGCGGTGAATGAAGTACACTGAAGTCACACTGACTCGGAATGTCTCCCATAAGTATATAACCGAAAGTAGTTAATACGGCGGGCGGTGCACGATTGCCTAAATGAACTCTATCTCCTAAATAAATATATGGAAATAATTGGGCACCAAGAACAATGGCCATTGCTCCCGGTGTGTTCCAGCTTAAATCGGCAAGCGGTAAAGTTTGTAAATACGACATATCACTGTTTAACTCAATAAAATTAGCGGGTAATTTAGCAATGATACGATCTATCACCAAAGCGTAAATACAATGTAAAATGTATTGTTACTTTCACTACGAAGGAAGTGTTTGCGGTCATTAAAGGCATGGTAAGGGGTAAATCTCCGGGTCATGATAGCCTTAGCATCGAGCACTTGCAGCACGCTGGTGTACACCTACCCAGAGTGCTTTCTATGTTTTTACCCTGTGTTTGGGCCACTCCCACCTGCCTAACAAACTAAGACGTACTATAATTGTGCCAATCGTCAAAAATAAAACTGGTGATGTATCAGATATAAACAATTATAGACCGATTTCTCTAGCCACAGTGGCCGCTAAAGTACTGGATACTCTGCTGAGTCAGCACTTGGACAAACACGTCTCGCTAAATGATGCGCAGTTTGGATTCAGGCCCGGTCTTTCCACCGAGAGTGCTATCCTGTGCCTCAAGCGAACTGTGCAGTATTACACGAGTAGAAAGACCCCAATATATGCTGTTTATCTTGATTTATCGAAAGCCTTCGATCTGGTTTCGTACGATATTCTTTGGGATAAATTAAGACATGAAACTTGTCTACCTGGAGAAATCGTGTTATTAGATGGGCAGGTTCTCTTTCGGAGGAGTACGGACTTGAATTGCGGAGTGAGGCAGGGGGGACTTACCTCTCCTACGCTCTTCAATCTGTACGTTAACCGACTGATTGACAAGCTCAGCAACACCGGCATTGGGTGTCATATAGACGGAGTGTGTATGAATAACATCAGTTACGCTGCTAAGCCCTTCCATCGGCGCTTTACGAAGGCTCCTGAAAATTTGTGAGACCTACGCGGTGGTTCATGGACTTAAATATAACGTGGGAAAGAGTGAAATAATGATTTTCAGGCCGGATAACAAACGATATAATCTCGTTTCGAATTTCACTTTATGTGGTACAGCTCTAAATAAAGCCGAGCAATTTAAGTATTTGGGTCACTGGGTCACCGAGGACCTTAAGGATAATGTGGACGTGGATAGGGAGCGCAGAGCGCTGTCTGTCCGATGCAATATGTTAGCCCGCAGGTTTTCACGGTGTACAGAGACTGTTAAGTTTGCACTTTTTAAAGCGTACTGTCAGTCCTTTTACACTTGCAGCCTGTGGATTGACTATACGCAGCGGGCATACAGTGATTTGCGCGTTCAATATAATAACGCTTTCCGGGTGCTGATGGGGCTGCCGCGCCACTGCAGCGCCTCCGCGATGTTCGCGGATGCTGATATGGACGGCTTTGAGGCGATCATGCGCAAACGGTACGCCTCTATCATGCGTTGCTCTCGCGACAGCCCCAACAGCATACTACGTGCGCTGGTGGACCGGTGGGACTCTCCGATGCTGGCTCGCTGGATACGGCTACATGCAGTCATACAGTGAATTTCCACCATCACCGGAGGTTTCACTCGGACTTTCCACTTAATGTTATATACTGTGTTCTGTGTTTTTGTTTATAATTTATTTTTCTGTTTTATTATTATTACTAATACTAATTTTTAAATCCTGTAATTGTACCCACAAATATGGATGTAACGACGAGTCTGAAATAAATGATATTATTATTATTAAGATTGATACGTGATTCTATAGTAAAGTTAACAAAACCGTGCACAGGTCGTGACGTTATGACCTCCTAAACACCTCGCAAAAACGAATTACCTATTTCATTTATTTACAGGTATGTTCAAACGTTTACAACAATCCATCGTAACTAAATTATTTTGTGAACCGTTATCTATCTGACTACGGTCTTTTGTCTATTATTACAATACGCATAGATTTGCGCAGTTGATAAGCGAATCGTCGCCCTATTCTGTGAACGATCGCCAACGCTAAGCGAGACTGAGCGAGTAGCATCGTGTGGCAACATATTTATAAACGATAAATCGTCGAATTCGCGGCCTCGGCCGCCAGAGGGACGGCAGAGGTTCGATCCGGCACCAGCGGCGCCGGCTGCACGCACATAGAATCATTTGAAAATTGTAATAAAGAATGATGTTGTTTTTTACAAATTTTGCAAATAGTACGCGACGTTTTAATTTTATAAATTCAAAACGAGCTTGCGGTGTGTTCATATTTTTAAATTTTAAACAATAAAATAGCTGATGCTTACCACTGTGGCACAGCTGACAGCGCGTTACAGAAGCTGATTCATTACTCGATGGTGGCGCCGTTGCGTTATCGACGCCACCGAGGGGCGCGGGGGTTTCTATGCTAATTTAAGTCGACTGTATATGCGGGGGTGCTATATTTGATATTCAACTATTGCGATCAGCTACGAAGAGGGAGACAAGGGTAGGAAGGAAACTTGGCACATACCTCGCGGTGCTGCAGTTTCCACGTGGCTAGCCGGCTAGGTAATTCTCGTTTCTCTCCACTGGGTCTTCTCCCACACAACACTTATTGTTTATAATGTATGTCGGCACGTATGTAGCGATGCGTTTATTTCTCACTCTACCATGCGAAAACTCAAAATGTTAGCATGCGGCGCGGCGCGGCGCGGACACAACAACACTATGATACGGCGCGGACAACACAACAGTAATGTAGTAGCAGCAGCAGTGGCCGCCGCGCGTCCGACGCGCGCGGCGTGGCCAACAACACAACAGTAATGTACTGGCAGTAGTAGCAGCAGTGGTCGCCGCGCGGCCGACGCGCGCGGCGCGGCCAACAATAATAGAGCCGTGATTTCGGGATACGAAGCGATTGTTGTTACCGATCCACCAACAATCCTTTGAGGGTTAGCAGGAACAGCTAAAATATTAAAAGGTAATAAATAACTCCCTTCTCGTATAAGTATGCTAGGATATCTTCATTAATTTGCTAGTCGTGATTAACACCATATAATTTATTGAGTTAAATATATTGCAAAAAATAATAAAAATAGTAACATACCTGCCACGGCTGTGAGGCCTAGAGCCAACAATACGATGATTGTACGAATCTTGTATTCCCGAACAGTGTGAAAATAAAGATTTCACTCCTATTTATATATACACGGCAACAGAACTAATCATCAGAATATCAGAATTATATTCAGTTGAGATAAGATTAGAAATTTCTTTACTCTACAACGACGGTCAATGATACACAGTTAACAGTCCTCGTAGTCGGTTTCGTCGATTTAGAAATTTTAATTCCATTACGTATAGATTTTTAAAGTAGTCTATATCAATCCCCAAGGGTCTATGATGGCAACGTCGATATCAGCGAAAACATTGGGGGTTCATAAAATTCAAATAAGTGCCAACAATAATGATCTCCTTTAAGCTGGTCGTGGATTTAATTTTGACTTTCCAATGATGAAACAACACATATACACATACTGTTTACTTAAATATCTAAAGAAATTGGCAAAAAAGTCATTAGCAATAGCAGGGGGTCTACACATAAAAGTCGGACATGGCATGTAGTCTTCTTGATTATGAGAGAGTTTAATGAAAAGATATACTAGATTGAGTTTATTGCCAGCTTTTCTCTAAGATTGAATTGCTTTCCAAACTGATTCTAGTTTTAATGTCCATAAGCATCCTGTCAGAGCCTAAATTGGATAAAGTATTTTTGATTTGATTTGATTTAACAAAACATTTTGGGGGCCTATTATCTAGTGTTCGTGTAAAAATAAAAATTGTGTCATTATCATGACTGAATTATTTATTATTGAATTATTATATAACTGACTTCTTACTCCAATTATATTATAATTATTTGTGATAAGATTATTTATATATAAGTTTCTTTTTGTTACAAGTACTATTTTGCAAGTATTCTCTGAAGCCAGAAGAATGCCTGGGATGTTTTGTGATACTTTACAGTGTTGAGACGACCACCACTAGGATGTTATTGGTATTACTGCCATAAATAGATTGATTTCCTTGTAGTTAATATTCGAAAGTATTTTTTTAATGACAAACTAAGTTTCTATTAAATTGTGTAATAAATTAAACACAATCGAAAACATCTTGGTTTTAAGTATTGGACCAAGTATCTGAATGGTGTTTAATCATTCAGAGATGTGACGTGGCATGAAATAATTACGATAATTATATTTATCCATTCATGTATATCTCCTAGATAAGTGTATTAATTAACCAAATTCATATATAATCGTTTATATTCAGGCAAAGGATAAGGTTTCGTTGAAACGATAACAGTTGGTTTATCACGTATGATTCACCGATTAGCTCGGGTAGCTCGCATAAGCAAATCGTCACATATTTATAAATAGACTGTAACTATAACTTCATTTTATCGAGTTACCGAAGAGGCCTAGAGAATTCATTTAAATCTTTTACAAGCGATTGTAAACTTGTTTCTAAATTTATATTTATTTTCTACATTAGTGTGCACGTGATCACTGTATAACGGACCAAAAATTATTTATTCTAGTTTCGTATTTTGTACAAATTAACCATTAGATAGTCTCAGTCTGTATCATCTAAAATAAAATATCCCAGAACGTACGCGCACCTATCAATAATTGATCTCGGGAAACGAATGACTGTATATTTAACCTGTCAGTGACAAATACGACGTAACGCACTTCAAACTTTTTAACCGCTTTGAAGTCGATGCGCACAAAACAAATTTAGGTATCAGAGGGACGCAGATGAGGTGAAAGGGGAGCAGGCTCACCCGCGCATATTCCTCTTCCCTATGGCACCTACGTTGACACGTGTGTCAGTGTCAATGCTAGTTGCAGTACAGTCGCATTCAGAATAGTTTTGTTGTTAATTACACGTTATTGCTATTTTCGTTGTTTTCTTTTTCTTGTTTATATTTGTTATTCTTAGAAGACCCATTCACTTCGAAAAATGATGTTTCTATAGAAGGCGTTGTTTATTACATATTATTTATTTATTATGAATGTATTTTATTTACAACTAGCTGTACCCGCTGCTCCGCACGCGTTTTTTTTAAATGTATTAAAGGAATATAAAATTGTGAGACCATGTACAATTATAGAAATGCTCTTTAAAAACAACTGTAAGTACGACACGCACGCCACTTACAACTACATATAAATACTTACAGTGTGTCAAATGAGGTTTACTATCACCAACATATTTGGAACCTTAATCCACCATGTAACTACCTCAGTGCTCACTTACACTGTATAAGGAACTAATGAAACAATGATTTAAAGATGTTCTTATGATGATATAATATGACCATATTATCAATAAGTAATACGTTTATGGTCTAATATCTTTTTAGAAATACCCCTTCTAACATCTTAATATCTTGCATAAACATAAATCAAGATATAAAAGCAGTTTTTAATATTCGACAATTTAAATAGTGCTCAGTGAACTCGATACAATATCCTTATATATTACTATGGTTACTGAGTTATGTAAACGAAAGCAAGGTAAATAAAATAAAATGGCCGCCAACATGATCGAAAAGACAATATAATTCAAATTACATACATAGATACAAATATATGAATTTCAGTTATATTTATCCTTGGAGTCCAGTACAACGCACATCTTATGCACATGTTTACAGTGAACAACATATTTTTGCTAAATTTCATGCAGATGAAGTCGCGAGTAACAGCTAGTCTAAAATAGAATAACCTAAATCACTTCCTATAAGGTCAGCTATTTGTCAGTGAAAGTCCGGTGAAAATCGGTCAAACCCACGGTTCACGGCTAGTCTAAATTAAAATAAACAAAATTACTTTTTATAACATCCGCTATCTGCCGGCGAAAGTCCCGTAAAAATCGATCTAACCGTTTTGAAGATAGCACTGCGGGCGAAGCCACGGTTCCATATACACAAAATTCCTAAATGTAAAAGTGGTGTAGCCTGGTTGAAAGCCACTGAAGTAAACAGCAAGATGGCGATGTTCAACTAACACTTTATTTACATATACCCACTAACATACAAGTAATATATAATATACATATAACTACCACATCTTCCCCTTTTTATAAACATAAGAAAATAATTATTTACAGTAGACCAAAGGACTACAACGAACTATTACAATATATCACAAAAATTGTAAATCAACAAAAGCAATATGTTTTTAGAAGTAGCTAGGATACATATAAAATTAATGTGAAGTATACATATTAAACATATACATTTTATACATATACCTACATATCGTTTTTTTTTTTTTTTTTACTAGTAGTTTTTTATAATGTACTTTATTTAGTTTAGTTTTATTTAATCTTTGTACTGTAGGAGTCTTTTCTTAGCCACCTGTGCCGCCTTTCTTTCTATACGAGCACTACTTGATGGCATAAGTATGTCGGTGCGCATCGTAAGATGCTCCGTTTCTGTTCGCGGTGGTGTCTCGTATCGATTAGGAGAATAGAATATATCATTTATAGGGCTATCACTAACATTGCCTACGTTTTCTATATTTGTAATATTATCTTTTAATTCTGGCCTCTCAGATCTATGCAGTGAAGAATTGATTGGCATTTTTATTAAATGTCGTCTATTTCTCCTGTATTTTTCCCCCATTTATCAGTAACGAAGTATGATCTTGGTTGCCCTGCATGCTCGCTAATATAACCTTCTCGTCTTACGGGTCCATCTATTGTGATAACTCGATCTCCTACTTTCAAGTGTTTAAATTTACGAGCTCGAACGTCATAATGAAGTTTATTTCTTAATTGATTTTTCTTTATATTTTCATAATCCTTATTATTATCTCGCTCTGGTTTCAATTTTTGTGCACTGCATGGTAGACGTGTGTTTAATCTGCGTCCCATTAGAAGTTGTGCAGGACTGGAAATACCGTCTCTAGGAGTATTTCTATAATTTAAGAGAGCGATATAAAAATCAGAACTATCATCTAATGACTTTTTCAGTAAAGACTTCACGGTTCTTACAGCGCGCTTACTTCGACCGTTGGATTGAGGGTAATTAGGAGATGAGGTTATATGCTTAAATCCCCATGTCCTGGAGAAAACATTAAATTCCTTGGAGGAATATGCAGGACCATTATCAGTAATAACCTCTTGTGGTATTCCGTGACGCGCAAATTGATCCTTCATAGCCTGTACAACACTTCTGGATGTTATACTACTCAAAGCTGATACCTCAACAAAATTTGAGAAGTAGTCAACTATGATCAGAAATTGTTTCTTATTGTATTCAAAAATATCCGAACCGATCTTTGCCCACGGCAGATCAGGAATATACTGAGCAATCATGGGTTCACGCTGTGGCATTGTGGCATGTTTTGCACATGTGTTACAACGCCTAACAGTTTCCTCAACATCCTTGGACATTCCTGGCCAATACATCACATCTCTTGGCCGTCTTTTGCACCTATCTATACCCAAATGACCTTCATGTACACGAGATAACATTTCCAAGCGAAGTCTTTTGGGTATAAATACTAAATTATCTTTAAATATCACGCCATCAACATATTCAAAACATTCACGATAATCCCAATGGAGTCGAACTTTTTCTTCTAATTGATACTTGTTTAAAGGCCAACCATTTTTAATATAGGCAATTAAGCTTTGACTCTCTTCATCACTCTTAATTTCAGTTTTAATCTTATTAAGTTTATCTTCACTAAACCTTACATTATTAAGTAAAAAACATGTTTGTTCATTTATCTCCTCGGTCACTTTACTTTTCATTATGTCAGCTAGTGGTGCTCTTGATAACGTATCAGCAATAAACATATATTTACCAGGTTTGTAAACAACCTTAAAACTATATCTCTGAACTCTAAGCATCATGCGTTGTAATCTAGCAGGTACCTCATTTAATGATTTTCTAAAGAGTGTTTCTAGCGGTTTGTGATCAATTTCAACCAGTATGTCGTTTTTTCCAAATACATACTGGTGAAATCTTTCTAGTGCGAAAACTATAGCCAGCATCTCTTTTTCGATTTGAGCATATCGTTTTTGTGTCTCAGTAAGAGTAATGGAAGCAAACTCTACAGGTCAGTCGTTTTGAAGTAGCACAGCTCCAAGAGCATGTGAACTTGCATCCAGAGAAAGTACTGCAGGTGCCTTAGGTGTAAACAGTGCTAAAACAGGTGCACTACATATATCAGCTTTTAACTGTCTTACAATTTCTTCTTCGTGTTCACCCCAGAACCACTCTGTGTTGTTTTTCAATAAATTACGTAATAAGGTTACTTTTTCGGAGTATCCCGGAATAAATTTACATAAATAATTTACCATACCTAAAAATCTTTCAAGGGTTTACCGGTCATGAGGACTGGGCATCTCCAGAACTGCCTTTATTTTATTTTCATCAATTTCCATAAATCCGGTTTTGAATCATTCATATAACATGTTTAATGTTTTTTTTTTAATTTTTATTTTTTATACACTGAGAACGAAGTTTAAATTTCGCCGTCCATAAGATTTTTAATTTTTGTTACGATCTTCATATTTTACACGTTAAAAATTTGAAGAACTTGAAAAATAACATAAAGTATTAGGAACTGCTAAAATTAGAAATTTTGATATTTTTATTTTCATTTTGAAATGTAAAGATTCAATTGTAGAAGCACATTAGTCGTTATCAATTGCTATGGGCTTTTGAACCATGCTCTGAACAGAACACAATAGGAGGATATCACTGACATTCTACAGGGCAACACAAGATGAAGTATTTCTTGTTTGTATTTATTTTTGTTAATCTCTAAATATTCACTTTTCGTATAGACATAAGCAAATAAAATACCGGATTTCTATCTCATTCGATTATTTAGTTTCTTTATATACTTTTTATTTTTTCTATAAAAACACAACGCAGTATCAGAACTATCAACCATTCGCTTGGATCAACCACTTTCGTGAACACAGAAACATGATACACTATTTGTTTTCCTTCCCAAAAAAATGACAATTTCATCTGAAATTATAATGAAACTATTCGAGAACAGGCCAAATTAAAATTTGCAAAAATCCTATAAGTTCCATTGAAGACTGTTTATCACATGCCTTTGTTTTCAATTTCCAGTTATATTCTTCCTTTATGCACCTACTAGCTATAAAATCTATGAGATTTTGATGAAAACCTCTATTAACTTTATTGGTGTTGCATTAATTGTAATTCTAATGGCACACGAGATATAATGAAGTAATGAAGTATTTTATATGTATTGAAGGAACAACAGTTGTAGAAGACTTAATAGGTTTCGGATTTTTAGATGTATAATTATACAGAGGCATGTAGCAAAACAAAACAGACTGGTGTTAATTTTTTATTTTCTATAAACCAAACACTTATAGCGATAAGCCTTAAGCGTTAGACTGAATCCAAGCAGTATAACGAGATACACGAGCATTGACACCGGGGAAAAATGCTTGAGCACAACCGCGGCCCCAAGAGCAGACACCGACCACAACTCTGTTGTGGTAGAGAGGACCACCGGAATCTCCCTGGCACTGATCACGACCGCCCACGTCCAACCAACCGGAGCACAACATGTTCGCGGTGATGGTACTACCAACAGAGGCGTAACGCTGTGCGCAGACATTTTGATTCACGGTCCAAATTTGTACGTGACGGAGTTGCTCTGAGGCAGAACCGCCTTGCTGTAAAAAAGAGTTATCGTATATATATTGTAATTGACATAGTTATTGTCGAATTGAATCTAAATATATTATCAAATTACATATTTGTCAAATTGAATCTAAATATATTATTCAAACTACATAGAGAAACTAGTGATCGTCCTTGATATAAATTTCATCATTATAAGGGAAACAAGATTTCTCTTTCACGTGTTAATTTCTAGATATAACCCTAAAGCACGTCAGTACTTCCTAAAAACAAAAAAAAAGTAGATTGGCAAACAGAAGAGAAAAATGTACTAAACTGTTTTGTTTTTGCCTACATATACATATAAAGAAGCCTATTTATGTAGGAAATCCCTCTAAATATTTTCGCTTGGATATATTTTGACTCTATTGCAAATTAGAAACAACATTTAAGAAATAAAACAACTCACAGAAGTGGTACCCCATCCAGCTGCCCAAACAACCTGGTTATCACCGAGATTGTAGTTGGCTCCAGCGATGCTGGCGGGACTGATGGCGTTGTTAACGTAGTTGATGTTTGAAGAAGTACGCATAACAGCGATGTCGTTGTCCACAGTCCATGAATTGTAGCTAGGGTGAATGACGAAAGAACCAATACCGTGGACAGTACCACCGCTGTGTGCATTGGTGGATCCCACACGGGCGGACCACCAACCCGCAGAGTCACCGCTGAAAAAATATGAAATTAATATAACATTTTGAGATAACCAATTTGATTTAAATACGTTACTCAATACTTAACTTTTATTTACTTACAATGGGCAGTGGGCAGCTGTGAGGATAGATCGGTTGTTTAGAATGGAGCCGCCGCATGCTTGACGGTTAAAGAACAACAGAGCTGTGATTTCAGGGTACGAAGCAATTGTTGTTACCGAACCACCCACAATCCTTTGGGGGTTAGCAGGAACAGCTACAACAAAAATTAAAATGTATTAAAAATACTTCTAGTTTATAAGCATAAAAACGTTATGGTAGGTTTTTTCCATTTTTCTGCAAGCCTTGACTAACGCGATGAATTTTATCGAATGAAATACGAAATCTAAAAAAAAAACAGAATGATAGTATACCTGCCACGGTTGTGAGGCCTAGAGCCAACAACAGGATTGTTGTACGCATTTTGTATTTTTCCCAAGCAGTGTGATAATTTAGGGATCTTGGGCCTTTTTATATAGAAACACGATACCAGAAACAACGATTATCGGAATATTATTGAATTGAGATAAGATTAAAAACTCCTGCCATTAGATTTTAGAATAACGGTCAACAATACACAATCAAAACTTGTCGTGATCGGTTTGTCTCCTTAGAGATTTTAATACCATCACATATGTTAATCATTACATAGTATAAAACAAAGTCCCCTACCGCGTCTGTCTGTCTGTCTGTTCGCGATAAAATCAAAAACTACTGAACGGATCTTTATGCGGTTTTCACCAGTGGATAAAGTGATTCATGAGGAACGTTTTGGTATATAATTTGTCCAGGATTTCTTTATAATTAGGGCGGGACAACGTCCGCCGGGCCCGCTAGTATATAATTTTAGCATGGATGTTAGTGGCGTAAGTTTTTTTTACTAAAGCGAATGCCAACTCTCAGAATTATGAAGAAAAATTCTAAAATACAAAAATATGTCTATTGACTAAAACTACAGGTATTGTAAGAACTTAAAATATTATATAAATGTATTTACTAAGTTGATTATAGTAAATTAAATCTTTCTTTTAATTTTCGCGCCTCTCATTTGACAGCATTGATGAGATTATATAAATAATGTCTTATACTTATATTGAATTATATGGAACTATGAACATAGATACTCTATTTAGATAGATTTTAGTTAAATAAATAAATAAAACGGTTGGTTGTATACAAAAACCATAAAAGTTCTTAATGGATTTAAAAAGGGCAAACGCGTAATTGTAAGCCGCAGACACCAATTCTTGCTATTTTGTCAATAATGGTACAATATTTCTGATACTAGTTACAATTTATATAACTTAATAAAACTAAAGCGTATGTCTGTGATTTGTTAACATTTTGACTACAATCTCATCTGATATTAAATTTGTGGTCAAAGATAGTAACACGGTTAAATCAGGTAAATATATGCTGAGAAAACAAATATATACTTTATAACAAACCGTAAATAAACAGATGAATATTTAAAAATAAACCTTAACCACCACATTACAATTTCACCACGTTTTTCTTCACTGAAACCAGCAGCTTATCCTAAGATTCAAATGTATGGCCTAAGTATCCGATAACATCGCCTACCATAGAGTCAATATTGCTGTGATTTGAAAATAAAAGTTCTTGTCATAATCTCATGGGACTCATACACTATAATAATCAAAACATGATCACCTCACTACATATGTATTACTAACTTGGGAGTTATTCGGAACTTGACAACGTAATGGTACTCTCATTAACTTTATGAATATAACAGCTTAGTAAAACTATGTAGGTTTATTGCATTTCTCATATCAATGTCTACCCATCATCTGTTTGTGTTAGGTCATTTAAAATACACATATATTTCATTGGCATTAATTTTAGTTTAGGAAAATATTTTTTAAAAGGAGAAATATTTTATACTAACTTGACCCGTGCAACTTCGTCTGCACCAAATCGATTATTACCGGTTTCAATTGTATTTTTAAACGCGAAACATTTCAATAAACCTAAAACTCGATTGGAGCCACAACCACGGTTTCCAATTGTGAATCCAAACTATCAAGGGACTCACTCAATCATATATCCAGATGCCATGTGAGTAACCGTTGGTAGCATCATCTACCGGATTTTATTAAAATTAAAACTAACCTACATACATTGGCGGTGATGTAAAAAAAAGCTTGAGAGGTCTATGGATCTCCAGTTGGAACAAAGTTCCTATCCCTTTTTTGTAGACGTTTACTATACAGTCAGTATAGTTTACATTATAAAATATCAAGTTGATAGAATCGTAGTCTTCCGAACAACGTGCGGGATACCTGACTACCGGTAACCGTTGCGTTTATTAGTGCATATCGCACCTTTACGGGCAAAAATATTGAATTTTAAATAATTTTAGAATGTTTTGTTTTTCACTAACTTTGAAACGCTATAAAATATAAAATTATTATTGCCAGATATTTTTATTATTAACAATAATGTGCTCGATGTTATTTTTTGTAAATAAAAAAAGTATGTTCAAACCATAATAAGATAGCTGTAATTTTAATATTATTTTATTTAGAAACAAAAGAAGGGAAATTACAAATAATATATATAGAATAACTTAGTTATAGCTATAGTTTAGCGCAACACTGGCTGTATGATAAAGATAGCGATAATTGTGGCAGCGTCTGTTATAGACGCATATATTCAAGATCGTGCCAGTCCCAAGTCATATGTTTACGTTTATCGTTGTTTTTCATTGTTTATGGTGAAATATTAATATCATAATGGTTAATAAAACGAAATATGTTCTTTGCAATGGAAAAAATAAAATGGTTTGAAATGAATTATTTTTATTTATAAAGAATATCACCGGGCACATTATTGTCAATAATAAAATTGTCTGGCAGTGATAAATTCATGTAAAAATAACGTTTAAAAATAGTGTTATTGAAAAAATAGTTTCCTAAAATTATTTAAAAGTTTATTATTTTTACCTGTGAAGGTATGAACGTTTACCGCCAACCAGGAATCCTGAACCTTGTTTGGAAGAGCATAAAAAACGATATATATTAGAAAAAAATTCCTAAAATTTTTGTTCTTTTTTTGTTTTATTTGAACCCCGTAGATGACGCTACGAACGGGTTCTAGGCTTATTTTAAAAGATTTCTCACACACCATCCGGGTATATGTTTGAGTGAGTCCCTTGATAGTTTGGATTTACAATTGGAAACGGTAGGTGTGGCTGCAATCGTGTTTTAGGTTTATTAAATTTTTTCGCGTTTAAAAATACAATTGAAACCGCTGATAACCGATTTGGTGCAGACGAAGTTGCACGGGTCAGCTAGTCGTAAATAAAACAAGCATTAATGAGTTATACATTGTATTACTTTAGTACAACACTTTATGATGTTGCTAGGTATATATTATACATATATTTTACGACCGGCTAGCTCAGTGAACACGGACTGTCCGGTAATTAATATTAAGACTCGATATAATTCTTATGACAAACCAAATTTTATAAATTGATCTGCATTTAGATACATTCCTTTTTTAAAGGCCAGTGTATAAATAGTGACGGCGATCGAGGCGCCATAACTTCTGCATCGTGGCAGTGAACATGTTACGCAGTAGTTTATTTATTTGCGAGGCATTTGAATTATGGGCGACCTATTACTCAAATATTTCCTTTCTCCCAATTAACCGGAGTTACTAAATTTTCTACTGAAAATTTAGGCACAAGAAAATTTACCTCAAAATTCCGTCATTTCCAAAGCTACCGGATAATATAATTGAATACTACAGCAATTTCCTAACTAGCTTGTACCTATCTTTGTTTTTATTTCAATAAATAATAACATTTGCTTCGTTATTCGTGAATCTTCGCGAAATATTTTTAAATAAAACATGGATGAGATAATGAGGAGTAAAACCATTTCATGCTCCTTTTTCATCATAACCCTGGAACCGTTCAATATTTAATAATAGACTTTGATTTAGATTAATATCAGGAGTATTATTTACAGCCATGAAATTTACACTTTAAGATGAAGATAAAATAAATATATCCTAAGACTTATTGAAATAAATTATGTTCAAAAATTTACCGAAGATATTAAAAAAAATGCTTTAACGATCTACCTAATTTTTATCGACAAAAGTATATAATATTTTTTTTGCAAATATCTTTTATTTAATACTAATAATATAATAAGCATTATTACCTAATTTTAGGATGAAATTGATTTTTCAAACTGACTGTGAACTTAAAAAAATATTTTCCTTTTTTATTTATTTTAAATTTTTTTTTTTTTTTTTTTATTTTATATATTCTTTTTTTTTTATTTTTTTTTTTTTTTTTTTTATATTTTTTTTTTTTTTTTTATTTTTTTTTTAAAATTTTATTTCCCTAATTTTTTTTTTTAATTTTTTTTTTTTTTTTTTTTTTTTTTTTTTTTTTTTTTTAATTTTTTTTTTTTTTTTTTTATTTTTCCCCCCCAAAAAAAAATTTTTTTTTTTCCTCCCCCTACTAAAACCACGATAGATGGATTTGACTGGCAATCTCCTGTAGCTAGAGAGCAAGTGTAAAATAAATGTTTTTATTTACATAAAATTTTATTTAATTTTATTGTAACGACATTGATTTTTACTTGTGCTTCATTATTTACTATTTAATAGATTTACTCTTTGGATGTTATATTATATATTATGCAATCATTTATTTTTAGTACTGCAAGTATTTATTTGAACTATAATTGTGTTAGAATCCGTATCACGAACTTATATGTAGGTGTAAACATTATTGCATAAACAATGTAGGAAAGATTGCAATCCTATAAATGTGTTAGAGTAACAAATATTGTAAAGTGATTTTAAAACATTTGTGTTTTTAAATTCGAAAAAAATATGTAGATGTAAGGTATACTGTACTAAGGAATATTGTAATATTTCAAATACTTAAAATTAAAAAATTAAAACATACATTTCATTTAATTTTATTTTAATTGAATCAAACTCCTATAATAACAATACTTAAGCGTTAGACTGAATCCAAGCAGTGTAGCGAGATACGCGAGCATTAACGCCAGGGAAGAATGCTTGAGCACAACCGCGGCCCCAAGAGCAGACACCGACAACAACCCTGTTGTGGTAGAGAGGACCACCGGAATCTCCTTGGCACTGATCGCGACCGCCAACGTCCAACCAACCGGAGCACAACATGTTCGCGGTGATGGTGTCACCAACAGAGGCGTAACGCTGTGCGCAAGTATTCTGGTTCACGGTCCAGATTTGGACGTGACGGAGTTGTTCTGACAAAGAACCGCCGGCCTGTAAACAACAGTTGAATAAATTAATAAGAAAATAGGAGTTAATAAATTAATTAAAATAGTAGATATGAAAATTAATCTAGATATATGAATGATCAGTTTACTTAATTAAGAAAATTATTATACTCTTTACGTCTCGAGAGGTCTTCCCAAATATTTTCAATTATGTATATTCTGATTTTATTGTAAATTACAACCAATATTTATAAGAAGTAAAACAACTTACAGATGTGGTACCCCATCCGGCTGCCCAAACGACCTGGTTATCACCGAGGTTGTAGTTAGCTCCAGCAATGCTAGCGGGACTCACGGCATTGTTAACGTAGTTGATGTTTGAGGAAGTACGCATAACAGCGATGTCATTGTCCAAAGTCCTTGAATTGTAGCTAGGGTGAATGACGAAAGAACCAATACCGTGGACAGTACCACCGCTGTGTGCATTGGTGGATCCCACACGGGCGGACCACCAACCCGCAGAGTCACCGCTGAAAAAATATGAAATTAATATAACATTTTGAGATAACCAATTTGATTTAAATACGTTACTCAATAAATAACTTTTATTTACTTACAATGGGCAGTGGGCAGCTGTGAGGATAGATCGGTTGTTTAGAATGGAGCCGCCGCATGCTTGACGGTTAAAGAATAACAGAGCTGTGATTTCAGGGTACGAAGCAATAGTTGTTACCGAACCACCAACAATCCTTTGTGGGTTAGCAGGAACAGCTATAACAGAAATTAAAAAGTATTAAAAATACACAAGTTTATGAATACACGTAGTTTGTAGGCTTTCTTCATTTTTCTGCAAGCCATGAGTAACGCGATAGAGTTTATGGAATTAAATACACCACATAAAAATAGAACAAATCGGTGGCGTACCTGCCACAGCTGTGAAGCCTAGAGCCAACAACAGGATGGTGGTACGCATTTTGTTTTCTCGAACAATGTGAAGATTTATCTATTTTAGGCCTATTTATATAGAAACACGATACCAGAAACAACAATTATCGAAATTTTATTTAATTGAGATAAGATTAAAAACTTCCTTACTTTAGAATAACAGCCAATAATACGCATTAGCATTTGTCATAGTTGGTTTCGTTTTCTTGGAAATTTTTATACTTATTTTTATACTATATAAAATTGACTTGATTGAATTTCAATGTTTTGCATGACAGATACTGAATGAAATTCTTTACTAAAGGGAACGAGGGTCTTAGAATTGTTACAAAAACAATTTAAAAGACAAGATACTATGTTTATTATCGAAACTAAGAGGTATTGTAAGAGCTTCAGGTTATTTAATGTATTTACTCATTAAGTTAGTTTTATAAAGTCATTCTTTTAATTTTCACGTCTTTCATTCAACAGTATTGATGAAATTATATAATGTCAGTGTTTAAAAATTGTCTGATATTTAGTTTTATGTGTGCACTGGTTCTCAAGTACAGCTGCCATAACATCGATCGTTCAAATGTAGGTAATTCAAATTTGTTAAAATCATTAAAATGTTAAGCATAGCTTGAAGAACTATTATAACTTTTACTTAACATGAAGCCAACGGACTATTTACTAAGAAGTACAGTTTATTAAGTGATTGTTAGTCAATTAACGGTTAAGTCCACGGTTGTTAAAATGTGAAACGTACATTAACACAATCCAGCAAATGACCAAGGTAAATATAAATTAATATCCTGTGACCTACACAATAAATAAACTGTATGTGTTTCTGTATATTTCAGTATTTTTTATATAAGAGTTTTAATTTTATGATACCATTTCTTCAACAACGTTTTGTACCGCGATGTTGGTGCCTTGATAGTAAAACAATTCGCCAAAGCATTCTGCGACCTTATCGTAAAAAATGTTAAAAATTAGTTTATCAAAAAATATTTTGAAAAAGAACAGAACTCTCGCTTGCTTTCGCAGCTAGTCCTGAAAAACGTGGTTGACGATACGAACTAACACATGAAGTACTTATATTCAGTCCTCAGAAATATAGGTCCTATCAGTAACAGAGTAAATTTAACTTGTTTTAGATTAATTATCGCTTCACTTGACATCACTTGATCACTTGACATCAAATAAACTCGACGTTTATTTGTTATTCCTATTTCCATAAAGAGGTTTCTTGGTGGCAACTTTAATCGTGTTCGGACGGAAGTACATATAAGTAAAGTGTATTAATCTCACGATCCCTAATAAAATAGTGATTTTAGTATGACCAATACCAGAAAAGTAACATTTTCAATAGTGATATAATTGATCAAATGAAATTTATTATTTTCTAATGTTTTATTATCCCTACTAGCTTACTAGCTAACGCTAACACGCAGCAGAAGTTCTCAAAAGGAAAAATAACCCCGATTGTGAAACATTATTCATTCGTGCTCCACTCCTATTTGTCCTAGCGTGAAGATATAGCCTATCACAGATCACCCTCTTTATACAGTTCCAGAACCGAACAAGAGTTTGTTAAAAAACACGTGCTTAGCAATTAAATGTTTATCACCCTATACTCCTCTTGCGAGAAGCTTGTATCATACAAGGGTGTTACTTATTTAAAAACAGACCTTCAAACAAAATACAATTGTTTGCATTACAAATAGAACACACTGAACGAGTTAAACTCGTAGTTAACTAGAACGAAGCATATTACAGACGGCATGAAACTACATAATGAGATCTGGTTTGGAAAACCCACAAAGAAAATAAACAAGCGGTGGAAATGTGACATATACCCTCTGCCTAATTATATGTAGAAGTAAAGCGATAATAGATAAACCTAAATGTTGGCTTTCAAATGACATATTTAGATTATTTACTTTCAAAACTCGTCATTTTGAAGAGAACAAAATGAAATTTATACTTTTATCTATAATATATACTCGTAGAAATGTATTAAGTATGCAGAGGTGGTACAATCGTTACTTTACCAAGACTTAGTCATACATATTTAGGTAATAGTTTTTGATACTTCAACAAAAGGATGAATCAATATGTGAATGATGGTGATGTCTGGAAATAATATCCGTCTCTATGTATCCTCCGTAACCATTGTAAATATAATGCATTTTTATAAAATATTTACAATGAACGTTGTTTTTGAAACCGTTGGTAGTTTTGACGTTCATATGCGCCTTTTCAGGGACAGCGAATTTCCAGCAAACTTTAAAAGGTTACCGCTAATAAACAATGACGTAACTGTTTAGATAGAGGGATTTTAACAAAATTTACCAATGCGCTTACCAACTAGACCTTAACTTAAGATTAGACGATACAATTAATGTAGATTCTACTGTATTTATTTGTTCTTCATTGAATTATAAGTACATACAGAAACCTTATAACTGCTCGTCGAAAATGTTATGAATTGAGTTTTCTTACAATATATTGAAATGAAATATCAATTTATTAATTGTAAACCACTTCATCGTGTATACGATAATCGCATTAAACGATAAAAAGATTAGAGCTATAGCATTCATAATAATAATCATAAGATTACAGTAATCCTGCCATCTTATTTGTTTTTAATCTAATCTTGAAACTAAGAGGTAATTGGAATATAATAAATTTAAAGGGATTTGGCAGTTCATTAACGGAAGCCTTCTTTATAAAATTTTAGTGAAGATTGTGGTAATTTGTTGTAGTAATTTTACGACTTTATAATGTATATATATATATAATAGTCATATGGTTAATTTATGTTCAGTAGATACAAGAGTGTGTTAATGCGGAATATACCAGCATACGAGTATATATTTTGGTCTCTTTAACCCCCCTAAAACTTGTTATTGGAAGAGGTACTTGTTTGATAGGTGGTACAGCCACGCCGAAGCTATTACTGGTTTCAGCATGAATGGGTCGGCTCACCCGGAGTAGTAGTACCAGCCTCTCACAGAAAACCGTCGTGAAGTAATAGTGCTTCAATTATTGCGTTTCGTTCGTTCTGTGTGAGCGCCTGAGGCACCCCTCCCATTCCCTTCCTCTTCCCGCCCCCCATCGCCTGTCTCCCTCCCCCCTCCCCCCAAACACAGGCTGGCAACGCACTTGCGACTCCCCTGGTATTGCTAGTGTCTAGCGATGATCACTTAACATCAGATAACCCGCCTGTTCATTTGCCATCTATGATATAAAAAAAAGTATATCTAAAGCGACCTTTGTAGGGTCTTACCAAATTTAGTAAGGTAAGGTAGAAAAGTGCGGGCTATGTAGGTAAGAGTATCGGTAACGGCTTTTATATGCTCTTAAGCCAGATGTCACAAGTACTCCGCGGACACCTTACCCTGACATACGATTCACCCGACAATCATTCGTTGAATCCATGGAATGCTAAAAACTTTATCTCTTTTAGTTAATAATCATGGAAACAATAATACTATCAATATTTCGGTCTTCAGGACTGTACATAAATTGTTTATTTTAACTGTATTCTATTAAAGATAAATAAAAAAATAAATTTAGGTTTTCTTTACTTTTTTGTTGTTATAACATCACACGACCGCAAAAACTTACATTATTATATTATTTATTAATGACTGGTGGAAATATTTATCTCCATTTTTCAGACACGAATAAAACTGTCCAAATAATCTGAATAATTGATAGAATTATTAAGAAAAATAAATATTAAATGGAGGTCAGATAATGTAGGATTCTGTGTATCTCAAATATATCGATATCCATTTGTATTACATTTATTCATATTATAAGTATCATATTGTACGATAGAAATTTGTAGTGTTAATTTCTTTTTTTTAAATTATATAATGATTAATTAAAATGTATTTATAGCTAACAGTATTAGATAACGTTCGCTTATCATCTGCCAGCTTTTTGTGTGATATTAAATGAAAATACGTTTAATAATCTTATAGTTGTTTTATTAAATACTTAATCTTTCTTAATCTATTCTAGAAATTGATTCTATACGTAAAACAGATAAGGATTGTTTGATTGTTACGCATTGTTTTGTATCCAAGATGTGAAACGTGAGACACGAGCGTTAACACCCGGGAAGCGAGCGAGAGCGCAACCTTGTCCCCAAGAGCAGACTCCAACGACCACGCCGTTATGGTATAGGGGACCACCTGAATCACCCTGGCACTGGTCGCGACCACCAACGTCCAACCAACCAGAGCAAAGCATGTTGTCCGTGACAGTCATTCCTAAATTGGAGTAGCGTGACCTGCATGTAGCCTGATTAACGGTCCATACTTGTACGTGACGAAGTTGCTCTGACTGTGGTCCCCCGCTCTGTAATTTTAAAAGGATTTTGCATTATTGTAATTGCTTTACTAACTGGATCAGCATAGTGTCCTTTTTTACACACTATAAATTGCATTTGACCCAGATAACGATGTAGCCTAAGATAGAAAACGAGATAAACCTAAAGGTGACTGGCTCTTACATGCAACTGGTCGAACATACCAACAAGTGCTTGATGAAAGGTTTTCAACTTCAGAATGCTAGCTAACCAGGCGGACTCAGATAAAACCCTAACGCCATGCAAATATTTTTTTATGTATAAATTTCTTCTGTACGTGTGTATGTCACTGAACTCCTCCTAAACGGCTGGACGGTTTTGATGAAATTTTGTGTGCGGTAGGTGGCGCTGCGGGTGACGTTTAGGATTTTTTATTATCAAGGCAGGACAAAGTCCGCCAGGTCCACTAGTAGATTATAATAGGTTACTACGTCGCTGCTTTTTATATCAAAGCAGGATACAGTGACTGCACTGCTTATGATTGTGGAGACAGTCCAATCTAAACCCAATAGCGACCATCAAGGTATCTACAGTTCGTTAATAATGGGTGCTGTCATTCTCACGAACCTCACTGTGACTGAATATACGCTGGCTGATCAAGCGTAATGACCCAAAAGACAGACTCATCGCTATATAGTCACGACCCAATCAAGACCGTGATACCTACTATTTCTAATGATACTGACTACCCACTCGGTGATCCCAATTTGCTACCTTTGGAATTTTAACCAAGAACCTATTTGTGAATACCTGGATTATTAAACTCTGTGGTCGCAATCCAATAAGACATAATTATTGTATGGTCCCAGCAAAGTACTACCCAGCGGACTATTGTGTGTTCGAGTTCCACGCACGAAATTTATTTGAACTATCCACAAATGTTTCTTCTAAGTTTGGGTATACTCCAAGGCCATGACGTAACAGTTGAATCCATTATATGAAAATCATCTTGAAAAAAAGGTATGGCTTCATACATTTATGAATTTATCCGATACACACATTGGTGATAAACTTTCTTTCGTCCTAATTCACAATTATCATTACTTGACGATAATTATTTATATATAAAAAACCCAACAAGTCCATGAATAAGAATTATATCAACCTGATAAATGGGTATCCATTGATAAACGAACTAATGAACGGTAATAAGCATAAATGATTAGATTGTAAACTTTGGCCGAAATACGTACACGGTCTTGAACTCTTAAAACATGAACTGTTTTTTTTAACATATTTCATTTGAAAAATGCTATACGTAATTTAAAGAGATACGGAACAATTAATTTTTACGTTTTGAGATATCACATACAAAATAAGAGTCGATAATCTGATCGTTTTCGTATTGAATAGTTTTTTTTTTCATGAGACTTCAATAATACATATAGCGTAATATCTCACACCTAGTTTTTTATGTTACGTGGAAAGAAGTGTACCGCTTATTCCCGTTCACGTGCTCCCCATACCTTATGAACACAAGCACATAAATTGAACTTCGCAGCGTTAAATAAGGTAATTAATCAATTGACGATAATAAAAGATGGATATTAGCCATAAGATTAAATAAATAAACAGTCGAGGCAGTCAGAAGAACTGCCGATAGAAGTGAAAAGTCAAAACTGAAATAAATATGTTCTCTTTTGAATTTTCATTTGAATTAGAGTGTGAATGACAATATTGATATTACTGAATTTTTTTATTGAAATTATTAACATTAGTGTGATTTTCATATGTATTGACACTCGGAGCAACAATTACATGTGATGAGCTGCAAATAAATAAATAAACTAATTTACTGCAAGCCGCCCAAACGCACTATGGCTGCTCATGCTTACGAGCATGTCATGACGCGAAAGTATAATATTATCTACCAAAAATACCGCTCAGCGCGCCTAAAGAAGTTTACACTTCAAAAAGTAACAAATAGTCATACAATCCATGTCATGTTAAGTGGTCAGTATAGCCTATTGGTAATTATAAAAAGGACTGCAATCTTATTTAAGGCCATTGATAATGAAGTGCCAGCTAGTTGTACAAACCACCGACATCCGTCAGCCCGAAACACAGTACTGCGAGTATATCGGTTTGCGGCAAAGGGGGTTCTACTATTCAGAATATTTGTACATCATTCGTTTAACAATATACTTTTTTTTTTTTTTTCGAACTGACTACGCTATTGACCAAGCAAGGTCTTAACAGCTTCACCGGACTACCTTTAAGAATATACTATTTATGTTATCTGTACGGCCTATAAACTAAACGATGACTAAAACTCGGACGCCTTCAAAATTATATTAGCACTCGCATTCGACGCTGATGTTATGACAATAATAAGTATTTTAGTTATCGGTGTGAGACGAAATCATCAGGCGTTTTACTTTTTGAACTTTTTGTAGCATCTATATCGTAACGATTTGAGCTTATGACACTCGTATATATTAATATTATAAATGTGAAATTAAGTATTGCTCTTTCTCGCCTCAACTACTCAACCGATTTTCGTGAAATTTTGCATACACGTTATCAGGCGTACAGGAAAGTATATAGTGTACTTTTTATTAAAAAAAATACTGTTCCCGATCCAGATCTACATTAACTCAAGTGAAGCCAAGAGTAAAGGTTAGTAATTGGATATAGTGGAAATTTTTTGGAGTGAAAACTTCTGTAGCCGCGTTAAGCGATTTTTCTTAGAAGAAAAACTTATTAGTTCACGTCAAAGATGACGTCGACATGCTCGTGACGTATTGCACTTACGTCAGACTAGCAACCGGTAGTATAGCGGCATATGTACATGTGAAACATCGTGGCGTTATGTATAACCTGTAAAAACTAGGTTTTGCTCGCGGCTTCGCTAATGTTAATGAAGTTTCGATCTCTCAGGAACACCAAGTACATTGTTTTTTTTTTTTGTAGCCTGGTATGTAGAATTTCATAATTGAGGCGTGAAAGCGTGACAAATAAACAATCACAATGATAACATTAGTTAGGATAAATAATGTTATATTCACTGTTTATTTTACGTACAAACTTTTTTCTTCACGTGATAATATATAGGTATTATTATCTCGAATAAGTATTGTAAAGTGTAGACAGTATAACGAACAAAGACCAACAAGTAAAGGTTTATTATTGTCCATGTTATGCAAACAAAAGGAAATATTTCCATTAAAAAAATATTGATAATATTGTAGCTCGCCAGTAACATCGAAACGAAAAAAACGCTTGAAAAACTGTTTAAGATAAGGTACTGAACTGTTTAATCTGCTGTTAAATAAATTAGATTTTAAAAGGTAATTTTCATAAATTAACGTAATCGTTGTAATTAAACCGCTACTAAGGCTGCTGATTATAAATTAAAATCTAAGTATCAATAAAGTTATTTTATTATTATACATGCAATGTATTGATATAATAAATATCGACAATAAATAATCGTTAAAAAATACGATAATCAATCAATCAACATTCGGCTGTCATGAAAACGGCATATAATCAATCAGCTTATTAGATTACTATGATTGCAGATTTGTAAAATTATTTCAATTTTGTATTTATTTTTATCTGGAAGGCAATAAGGTGTTCCTATAATTGTATAATGTTTAATTCAAGACTTAAAAATATTCTATAATAAAAATGTATAAACGGAAGAAGTTAGATTAATCTATAAATTGGTGGACGCCGGTATAAGTGCAAGAAAGTGATTGCAAATCTCTGTTCTTTAATTTATTTTTTTGGTATTCTTTCCTTATGTAAGATTTTTGTTTGATTGTTGTGTGGATGAGGGTGCTGTCACAGTATAAATATGAGAGACAGTACGGAAACTACGAACAAATGCTCGAAAATGGCACACTCGCACAAACATGCGCATCGACGAGAGGTTTTGAAAGGAATCCTATGGACAGCACCGCGAAACCCGCTTAGGATTCTCGTCGATGCGCTTGTTTCTGTGAGTGTGCCGGTGCGAGCGTTTATAGGTAGTTTCCATACTGTCTGTTATGAGTACTGTGGTGCTGTGTTCTTTTTGAACATATACTCGATAAAAGTAAAGATTTAAAAAAAGTGTGTTAACAGAAAACCTCGATACTGGTTATATTATTTAAATTTAATAATTTGTAAATTGGAATTAATAACATTACTCTTATTTTCACGTTTATTAACACTCTGAGCAATAATTATATTCATTTTTATACAGTTTATTAATTAATGAAACATGAGTTGGGCTGCACAAGTTCAATATAAAAATATCAATATTACATGTACACAGGCAATATACTACGCGTCGCTTGTGTGGCACAAGCCGTCACGAGCATGTCGAGGTCATCGGTGACGCGAACCCATCAGTTTTCCCCCACCATAAATCACTCAACGTGGCTAAAGATGATTTCACTTAAAAAAATGTAATAAGTTATCTTACCAACTCCCTACAAAGCTTTAGCTAGTACTAGCGGGCCCCGCGGACGTTGTCCTGCCTTGGTAATAAAAAAACCTTGATATATACTTATGATTATATACTTAAACCTTCCTCATGAATCACTTCATCTACTGGTGAAAATCGCATGAAAATCCGTTAGGCAGTTTTTGAGTTTATCGCGACCAGACAGACAGACGTGACAGAGGATTTTGTTTTATAATATGTAGCGATACTTACAGAAATAGCACCCCATCCAGCAGCCCAAACAGCCTGATTATCGGCAAGGTGGTAGTTGGCACCGGCGAGGCTAGCAGGTTGCACAGCATTATTCACATAATTAATCGTACCAGCCACACGCATAACTGACACATCGTTATCCATATTGCGCCTGTTGTAACTCGGATGAATAATTACTGAATTGAGATTATGCACTACTCCGCCGCTATTTGCATAGGTGGAACCCACGCGAATACGCCATCTGGACGTTGGATCACCACTAGAAAGATACAGATTTACATATAAATTTTTCATACTTTCGCACATCTTACTTACGTATATGTCAGTCAGTCAATTCTTCTTCTTACGCTTATTCCACCTAAGCTGAGTCGGCATAACATGTTTTTTTCCATTATCCTCTATCAGATGCCATCTCATTATTCATTCCTTTTATACACATATCATTTTTCACATAACCCATCCATGCCTTTTTCGGTCTTTCTTTATTCCTATATCCGGCCACCTTCATACTCAAAAGTTTTGTAGTTACATGACTTTCAATTATTATTTTATATAGATACTTGTAAATAATCTCTATATTAAAAAAAAAATATAGAACAAAGTTACAGCTCATTAAGAACTATTTCTGGTATTCATTAATGCCTACATCTGGCGATGTCAAATTGTTTGACTCTATATAAGCAGTGCTACGTAAAAGAACATGACCTCTGCGGAATAGAGTTAATGTTTGTATTTAATAATAAAATAAATAACAATAATGTTATTTATACACAACTTCAGCGACCAGATATTTTATACGCGTTGTTGTGAAAAAAAAACTATATTAGTAATAGAAAACGAGGTAGTATAATGTAGAAAATAAAAACAAAATGGAATCACAGCATGAGGAAACCTGAACCTCAGAAATGTTCTTCGAGTATACCGTATGCGGAAAAATATAAGACTGTGCATTTATACTGGATTGCTCGGAGTTTTAAATCCCACATAATTTTGGCTGGCATGATGACTATGCCTAAACCTTCCTTCTGGAAGGAGCTTTTGAGACTGGGTCTCTTACAGGTTGATGTCACAACGATCACTTTTTCCCTCCCCCCTGCAAACAGGGAACTTCCCCCCCCCCCCCTCCCCCCCTCTCCCCCCCACGGCCGCCCTCCCCCAATCCGACAACACTTCATATTCTTACTCTTCTTCTCTATAATATCTTTACTACTGTTCCTCTGCTTGTGCTTTGCTGCTGGTGGTTTGTCCTTTCATTTCGGCTTCCCTATGCATCGTACTACCCCCCCCCCCCGACCCCCCGCCCCCCGCCCCCCCCCCCCCCCCCCCCCACCACCCCCCCCCCCCCCACACCCCCCCCCCCCCATACCCCCCCCGCCCCCCGCCGCCCCCCCCCCGCCGCGCCCCCCACCCCCAACACCACGCCCCCGATGCAAACCCCCCCCCATCCCCCCACAAACAACCACCACCAAAAACAAACCACAACCCAAAAAACCCCCCCCCAAACCCCCCCCCCCCCCCCCACCCCCCCCCCCAACTACACCCGCCCCCCCCCCCCCCCCTCCCCCCCCCCCCCCCCCCCCCCCCTCCCCCCCCCCCCCCCCCCCCGCCCTCTTCCCCCCCAACCCCCGCCCTTTCGCGACCCATCCCAACCAAGCCTACCCGCCCCCAAACCCTAATCCGACCCCAACCCCGCCATTCGCCAATCAAACCCCCCCCTCACCCGACGCCACGACCCCCCCTTTCCCCCTTTACTGTCACTTGCCTCCCCACTTCCATCCCTACTCCCCGGTTAACAAAGTTGGGAAGAGAACCTAATGTTCTTAGCAAAGGGGGAGGATTTCGTCTATTATAGAATACGCCGAGAAATATCTACTTACTATAGATTTATTAGAGAAAAATGAGGGGGAGAGATAGTTTATACACCCCCCCCCCCCCCCACCAATCCCCTAAATTACCCTCCCCACCCCCCATCAAAAAACAACCCCTATTTTTCTCTTTTCCCTTTTATAAAAATAATTTTACAACCAAATACCCCCAAAAAAAAAAATAAACTAAAAACAAACCAGATCTTTCTTTTTTCTTTTTTATACCACATCCCCCCCCCCCCCCCCACAATACAAATATAAAAAATATAATATCTAACATATTAAAAATAATACAAAGGAGAAGAGAGAATACTCCCGTATTGTTTCTTCTCCCCTTCCCACCATTCCCCCCTTCATTATTTCCAAAAATCATCATTTTTTCATGGAGGAACCCCCCCCCCCCCCCCCCCCCCCCCCACCCCCCAAGAAACACCCCCACCCCCGGCGCTCACCTCCAAAACAAAACCCCCCCCCCCCCTTTTTTAAAAAAAGATAAAAAAACTGCGGCCCCCACCCCCGACCCCCCCCCCCCCACCATAAAAGAAAAAAAAAAAACCCACAAAGGCGAAAAAGAGGGGGGGCGCCCCCCCCCCCCCCCCCCCCCCCCCCCCCCCCCCCCCAAAAAACCAAAAAAAAAAAAAAAAAAAAAAAAAAAAAAAAAAAAACCCCCCCCAACCCCCCTCCTCCAGGATCCCCCAAAAAAAAGAGAAATAAACAAAAAAAACCCCCCCCCAAAAAAAAGAGAAAAAAAAAAAAGTGAAATTAAAACCGAAAAACCCACAAAAAAAAACAAAAAAAAAAAAAAAAACAAACACATTCTCCCCCCCCCCCCCAAAAAAAAAAAAACCCACAAAAACCCCCCCAAACCCCCCCCAAAAAAAAATAACCCCCCCTTCCCGGCAAGAAACTACCCCAGAGGGGCAGCCCTGATGCGGATTCCCCGCGCACCCCTCCGGGGAGCGCGAGACGAAACCCTGAGGAAGGAGCTTTTGAGACTGGGTCTCTTACAGGTTGATGTCACAACGATCAAGGGACTTCTGGGTACCGGTAAAGGTATAAATGGGGCATAATTTATAATAAAATTTTAAATATGAAAATTATACTTACTCTGGGCAATGCGCCGCAGTGAGGACTGATCTAGTAGAGAGCACTGTACCACCACATGCCTGCCTGTATTGGTTTCCATTCCAGGAATACAATAAAGCCACTATGGTTGGGTATTGTGCGACTGTCGTTACCGCTCCACCCACAATTCTGTATTGCTCGGTTGGGACAGCTGTACAAAACATATTAATTTAATTTGGAGACTATTGGTTATTTCATTATTACATCACCACATCAATATGAAATTACAAAAATGCTATATTCCATAGAAAAGACCTATTTGTATTTTATAAATTTTACGCAAGGACTATTTGTAATGCCCGCCATCCAAGTTAATAAATGTCGCCAAGCCCTTATAGGTATGTTCGAGTGTCTACGTTTTAGAGTCAGTCTCCTCTAAGTTTAGCAAATTACCATTTTAAAATCTTAGGTGGATTATAATTTCAAAATGGCTATTCAAGATAAAAATGGAGCCGCCTAAAGGCAATGATATCGTATAAAAACCGATCTAAAATAGTGAATTAAAATGAAGACTAGTTGCTCACAATTACAATGATTTTTGATATAATTAATAAAATAAATGAACAAAAGGCACCGACCAAGAGCTTCCAGAAAAAAAATCACATGTGGAATTGTAATCTAAGATCTGAAATGTAAAAAAGCATGAGATTTCAATAAGGACAATAATCGTATTTGAGATGCTCAAAAAGCGCATTGAACATTGAGTTGAATTAGTTCTAGTAAATTACTTTCATAAGATTTAATTACTTAATTATTATTCAATCCATTACTTGTATAAGTTAAACGTGGTAAACCGATTTTGATCAAATCTTCATCGCTTATATACTGAGATCTATTAGACGTAGCTAGTTTATTATCTAAACCAACCCATTCTCACGACTTAACAATATATGTTATGTATAGAACAAAGAAAATAAGCGCTACACCGCTTTTTCCATTTCATCAAGACACGAAAAGACACATGGCTGAACGCGCTTAGTGTTCATAAAAATCGTAGTTTCTTAAAACTTTAATAACTCTATGTTGTATGAACCTAAAATGATTTTTTTCTAGATTAGGACCAAATGTCTTCTTCTTCTTACCCTTATCCCACATAAGTAGGGTCGGTACAACATATTTGTCATGATGTGGTGTATGATTTGTCTTAATTTTTACGATCGGCCGCCAGCCTTTCATCAACCCGCCTTGAGAATATTTTGTTGTACCACTGTATTTATGATTATTATTATATAGTTACGAAGCCTGATGGGATCATTTAGCCTTACAATTTTTCTGTTGGTTTTTTTTTTATTTCGAACTGACTACGCTATTGATCTGGCAAGGTCTTAACAGCTTCACCGGACTACTTTTTCTCTTGGCTTTAGCTTTGGTAGGGTATTTATAGTTTCTGCTTGAGCGGCATAGTGTCTGTTTGAGCGGCACTACCGTTAGGACCAAAGGTCTAAAAAGTACAATTTTTTTTTAATCGAAATATATCCAGTAGTTTGTGAGTAAAATATACACAACAACAGACTTTAATCATCTTACGTATATAAAAGATAATATGTATTTTTCAAATATAATGAAGTACTAGTAATGAGCGATGAATCGTAAGTGAATAAATTAAAATTGCAAAAAAAAAGAAAATTTCCTTTAAAATACCAAAAATTCTATTCATTTATTCATTCATATAACATCTATATTTAAATTTTCAACTTACCTGCCACAACACTTACACCGAATAAAAATAATGTTACAAGACCCATGTTGATTGGAAGTACTAAATATTCATGAAACCTAAACTAATGTAGTTTTAATAGAGCATCCTAGTAATTTATAGTTTTTCTAGTCAAATATTATCAAGAGACATTGAATATTTTCTCTTATCATCATATAAAATAATTATCGTAGGTCACCGATTTGTCAATAACTAGGTCAATGTGATTACCTACACGTACAATGAATGTCAAAGCATTATTTATTAAAATTAGTAGCTCTTTATACATAATTCGAAAGACGTATCCATTGAATACGTTCGCTTACATTATTTCGTTCTTTACAACATGTCGATGTTTATTCACGTTCCATACAACGGCAAATAAGAGTACACGAGATTATTTGATAACTACATAAATTCTTTTAAATTCTTCCTCTTTTTAAGCTTCCATCCATCATGATGAGAAAACTATCTCTTTTAGGATCTCTTAAAAATTCGTCGCTTACGGTATGTAGTTGTAACTAATACTGAATACTAGGGTTTATAATCTTATACTGCTGTAAAAAAAATAAGTTTATAAATCAACACATTAAAGAGATATGGCCTTTCATACTAAAAGTTCCACACGGAGACCTAAATTCTTAAAATTTGTCACTTGTTGTAAGTTAATTCGAAAATAATATATTACATATTTCATCTGGAATTCGTTATAGTTATATTTGTTATTAATTTCAGACAATTTACTATTTACTAAACTAAAAGTTTGTTGAGAAGATAGGACTAATATATTATTTATATAAAACATAGCACGGAACCCTAAAGATGGAAGTTCTAGTCGCTACTTGTCTGACTTTATATCTGTTATTGTACACGTTTGATTGCTTCCTAACATTACCTTCAATGTTGATATTGACACTGTAAACATAATAAACCTTGTAACTTTTATTTTACGATGACCTCCTTGATAGACGATTATGTAAGAACCTATCGGTCGGGGTTGAATACTCATCTACTGACAACGGAGGATGCGGGATATTTCAAACACAACATAATGTCTATTATGTATCTGTGTTAGAATATTACATCTATACATATAATAAGAATGTAATTCTAAAATGTCTGTACATTTTCGATTTTTGTGAAAAAAAATTGTTGCAAGTGTCTAGGAATAAGTAATAGAATACATTTCAATCATTTTTAGAAATGTCTGTCTGTCTGTTTGTATGAACACGCATCACTGCTAAAGTACAGGGTTCACAATAAAACCTCATATAAGAAAATCACAAATCACATCCTCGGGAGTAAGTTAGCCTTTGTTTCAAATCAAAAATACTTTATTCAGTTTAGGCCCTAATAAGGCACTTATGAACGTCAAAGACTACCACCGGTTCGGAAAACAACCCAGTCATCGAGAAGAACCGGCAAGAAACTCAATCGGGTACATTTTTTTACCATATATTTCCAATACATCATACAATGCTTTTAGTGGATCGGTCTACTCTATTTATCTACTCTATCAAACTATCAAACGCCGCGACATAAGTATGAGAGAAAAGTAGATAAGCAAATGAAATAAATACGTTCAGATGACTTTATTATCCATTGTTTTGTACATCAGGCACCACGTGGACAAAGTCACGGGCACAGCTAGTGTGTATATAAGTATAGTGTGTATATAACAAAATAAGTAAAATTATTGTATAACAAACATTAACAATCCGCAAAAAATATCGGTCTGAATACGGCATAGCACGATGGTTACGTAGAATATTCTAGAATAATAAACTTATATCTACTTATCAGGAGCACTAATAAAACGAAGTCTGGTTGTCTAATAAGTTTGCCACGAACTGAAACAGTATTTCAAGTAACAGGTGTCGTTTTCAACTTATTGTTTGAATTATGTGACTGATGGGACGCTTTGATATATTTTTTGTCCGAACTTGTTGTTTTCTCAAAGAGATCATTTGGAATTGGCAATATAAACGGAGAGAGGGGTGATCGCAATTTGATACGATTCAGTACTTACTCCTTTGACGTTTTGCATGAGCATAATATTAAGTCACCAAGATTTGTTAGTCCTGATAGAGATACAAGTATCGTGGTTATTTCAAAATGATTTAGATGCAGGTAAGAGAGTCGTGGTAATTTCAAAGTCCGTTAAATGTCTTAAGATTAGTAATCACATGCTTGACAAAATTATCGAAGGATTTTATTGCAGACTCCTTCTCCACCAAGCCCAAAAGATCGAATGGGCATGTACGATGATTATCACAAAGCATTATGTGCCCTAGTCTCTTCGTGCTAAACCTGTATATGATGCTTTGATGATAAAAACGTATTTGTTTTACATTCAATACAAAATGGATACAACATAAATATTATTAGTGGTCAAACATCCTGACCAATGATATTATAACTAAAGTTATAATATCATTGATCCTGACATACAAACTTTGATGACGATCACTTACACAGCACAAAGTTGATACGCTGCAGCGTCAACTAATGGTGAGTTACATTATATGTACATGAAAATATTATAAAAGAAAATGCCGTTTCGTTGTCTATTTTGTGTAGCTATAATTCTTCTGAACTAGGCATCGATTTTGATATGGTTGTATAGAACTTCTTGTAGGTTTATATGTATAATACATGTATTTGATATTTATATAAAGTAGATAAGAGTCGACATATTTTAATGAAGTAGGACGAACGAATTCTCGGGTGCTAACATTAATAAAGCTGGTTTAACCCCATAAGATATATCGTAATAATGTACTACAGAATTGTAAAATTCCATGGCTCTCTTAACAGATATTGCATTGTATAACGTTTTTACTTTAGTGAACAAAAGCATATCCCACATAAATTTTTCGACCTCAGTATGTCTATTCATTTGACTTGCTCTAAATTAATTATTATTAAGTTTCAGAGGAGTTTTCTCAGACGTAGTCTTGCTTACACGAATCAAACACTGTTTAATGACTGGTATTATTAGAATGGATTGTAAAGTAAGACAAACGTCTTTTCCTTTCGTTAATAGTCAATCTTAACCAATTTATTCTTAACTAATGTGTTTTAAATTAATTCAGTACAATGAACGAAACGGATATTATTTATATCCAATTAATTCATATAAGTTATGTATGTCAGCATAATATCAATGTGTAAGAAGTCCATTCTACGCTGAGTGAAAGGGTTTAAAATGCGTAGCAAACAAGAAGCAGGAAGCAAACGTCGCTTCTACAAACTCGCCACGACCTTCCCGGACAGCGACTCTAGCCTAGCTTAAAAAGCCCCAGACCGAAGTTCTCTTTCGGGCTTTACTGTACAGTGTACCTACCCCACACATACCGGCACATGAGTACTTAAGGATACATAGAGTTATGAGGGGCATTTTTTGGATAGTCAGTCTTAGCCCAGATTGTTAGACCTTAAACATATGTACGCATTTACCCATTATGTAAACATGTAAGCATGTATGTTAGTCTAAACTGTAGGTCGCCTAGTTTTAGAATCCTTACGCTAATTACCATTTGGTACTCGCTACCAAACCTGATGAAGCTATAAAGGCTCTTATAAATGTGTAGTTCATTCAAAAAGCGAGGAGCATTCCTAATCGGATTATAAGACCGTTACAATACCGTATAATTTACCAAGCTAATAATAATTAGTGTGGCGCAGACCTTCGTAAAGCTGCCACGACCTCGTCCTTGTTAAGGTCGTGTAGCCTCGAACGTTCTCTGTCATACATGTATATTAATTGATAGGTAATTGGGGTCTGATATTACTCGCGTCCACAGGAAATGTACCTCTCATTACCCTACAAATGGTCCCCGGGTGGTGCTAAAGAGTAACACATTTTTGGCCGCTACACTGTTCCACATTAATTGAACCTCGCAGTTACAAATAGAGTAATCAATCAAGCGACCAGAATAAAAGATGGATACTCTATTTAGCCATACGATTAAATAAAAGAAATTGATAAGTAGTAGATAACTAGACATCAAGGTGTTAGAATTAGATTCCTATAATAAAAACTTTCATTCTTGCTTGACTAGTCAAAGTCTAAGTTAAGTCAAAGATATTCCTCCAATATATTAACAGTGTATTCTTACAGCTGCACTCTTAAGGCAATCCCTTATATAATTCAAGCATGTACATCTTCAAGAATAAAATCGCGTAACTTTAGTTGCCCTTGTGGTCAATCGCAATGAAGTATAAAAGTAAATTAATAAAATCTTATTGTCACCACTCAGTCTCAGCCGGGAGCGGCCGGTTACCATTCCGATAAATTGTCAGTCCAACAATTTATTTTCATTAAATGAAGAAAAATATACGGCACTTTATTACAGAGTTGCTATTAGAATTTTGCAGACATTTTTCTTAATATTTTTCTCTTTTTCCTAAAAGAATTCATCGCACTGAGGGCTCATTAGACGTTATCTTAGAATAAGCCCTTGATGAGGCCCCTCTTCCTTTTGTCCATCAAATACCAAAAGCTTTTCATGTAATCTAATATTTTTGGTAAATGTAACATTCAAAAGCGTCTGATATAAATTCGAATCTAAATATTCAGAATAACGAATAAATTTTATTGTGAAAAAATATTCAAGTTTTAGTAATAAGGAGCAAAGTCAAGATTAATAACTGTGTTATACTAGTTATGTAAGTTTTTTTTTCTAAGAAAATACGTAAATCTTTACTAATATTAAAAATGTAAGTGTGAGTTTGTATCTTTGTATTTGTTACGCTTTCAGGCGTTAAGTACTGAACCGATTGTCATGGAATTTTACAGGAAAGGACATCACCACTAATGCAGATAAAAATACTGTTCTCGATTGCAGCAGCTAGGGAATTATATTAATTGAAGTTAGAGTTAATTTACAATAACAAAAAAAACTAGTGCCCAGGTCATTTGGTTACTGGAAGTATACCGGCTTATCTTGGAATGCGACATATTTAAAAACATGCAACTACGGCTAGTGTCTCATGAGCTGTATTATGGTCGGCATCCAGTCAAAAACAATTTGATAATTGTCCTAGCACCTATCGAAACTAATATTATATATGTAAACCTATTAGCTGATTCCCGCTCACTCCGTTGAGCATTAAAAATGGCAAAGGGTTAATTGAATCCAAAATATTAGCCTAGAAGTATCTACAAAGAATTCCACAAAGAATTCCGCATCGAATAATCATAGTCCTGTGCCGATACATGTAGTAATTTTGATGGGACTGAGCTTCAAAGGAACTATAATGTCATTATATACAGAGGAAGATACGTATAAGCAAAACTAAATCTACTAAATCTAAAATACAAAACTAAATCAGAATATTTACGAGTTTTGATGTAAACTATAAGTGCATTCATATCTATAGATATGGGGGCACGGCAGCGCCCCCGCCAAGTCGAGCAAAAAAGCGACACGACCGTACCATCCACTTCTCGAAGCAGTTCAAGCCATTTTCGACCCCCCTATAACTACGCTATTGATAAAACTAGAAGCCTAACTTTTAATCAATTTTTTCTAGGTTTCAATCTATTTTATTTAAAACATAACAGATTTTAAATATTTATATGATCACTATAAGATGTTGTTATGTTAGCTAATTACGTACTAACTTAAGACAGAAGAACCCTTAAGAATGGACTTAATAAAGTAACCGACTTCGTTAGTATTACATGGACCTCACAACTTTTTACGGTAGAAGAACTGAGTTGCGAGACTTGTTTTTTTACAAGTTTTGTTTTTGGTGGTATTTATCTTACTCTTATGAAGATTTGGAAATAACGTATAAAAGTACTTACTTAATAAAAAGTTTGAATAGTAGAAATTGAATAACACCAAGAAAATCTCTTTTAATAACATTAAATACAAGATGTCATTCAAACAAGAAATAGTTAATTTTCCAGAAATTGCTATATAAAAGTTACATGGGCAAGAAATACACTTGAAACTTGCTTGAACCAATTTGTGGAGGCAACATTTGCGATTGGGATTCAAAGCACAAGAGAAAGCGAGGTGATTTCTTTATTCTATACGTGTCTCGCTTGAAGCAAATTAATTTACAATAATAATTGAATATAGTGTTTTTGCCATTAATACATTTGAAGAAGATATTGATTTTTGGTAAACGGAGATCAGAGCTATTTCAATTAATGTAAACCCATAGATGTAGCAATATTTTATTGACTGGCCTCAGTTTGGACTGCGATCCTTTTCGAGATTGATTATAACTATATTTGGAATGTAGTGATCACATAAAATCATAGTCTGCATGCTTATTTGTTTTTCTATATCTCAAAAAACCCTTGGACAGCCTCTTTATTAAAAAAAAAACATTTTTTTTTCCATATCCAGACAGATCAGTACAGATAATTGAAATTGAGCTGAACGTTTACATTATATACGTTTTTACGAAAACAGAATAAAACAGTCAAGTAGGAAGCCATTGTTATAAAAACCTCTAACTTAAAAAGATAGTAGAAATATACATAACAGTTACAGCTCATTAAGAACTATTTCAGATATTCATTATTGTCCCACTTATCGATGCCAATTTAATCGAATCTGTATAAGAAGTGCAACCCAAAAGAATATGACCTCTACTGAATAGAATTCATATTTGTAATTATTCCCTACCCTGCTACATTTAGTAGCAGTTAGACGATTTATTTTTTATATTGTGTCCTATTTTGTTAGTTGCTTGATTGAGTTTTAGTCACTAGAGAATCAACCATTAGCTAGCATCCACTTTAACCCTTGAATAACTACCACTTAACAGTGTGATTATAACGACAAATTCAATTGTTGTAACTTCGTCAAATTTAAAGTTATATTGTATCCCAGGAACATCGCGGTCGCCATCAGGATTATGTTGTAGCTTGAATGAATTATTAATACTTGTAACATGTGAATATTTGAACGCTATCGCTTGTTAATTGGCCCTACTACAACTGGTATAACGAGACTGTAGTAAATTGCACTTGAGAACTACTGTTTAACTGAAGTTTTGTACTATTCAACGAAGTCTTACCTAGTTGTTAATAATACAGTTTTACGTTAATAAACTTATGTACATAACAGCTTTATTTTCATTGGTCCACGAGTACATACGTTATATAAGCAAGGATTTACTTAAATTTGATATATATATATATAAGTAAGAAAAGGGGAAATATATTACATACCATTGGTATTGCTGTTACTAGTGTCAGGGGCTAAAAAAGATCCCGCTTGTAATATTAGTAAGCTTCAAGAAATTTTATATAGAAAACTCAAATTTTAGGTGGATTTTGAATAAGATTCAAGCGGAAGTACGACAGGCGTCTCTTAATAGTGGTACATAACTAATATTTACATTAAAAAAAGACATCTGATTTCAAAAAGAGTAGAATTTAAATACCAGAAACTGTGACAAACTAGTCATCACATGTTTTAGGTGCAGTAAAACTAGTATCAGTTTTTTTGGATAATATTGTTAAATTTGCCGAACTGAAAATTTAAGTGCCATGTGAAGCGGGTTTTGGTGTCAACCGGGTGGATAACTATAATGGTGTTAACATACTGATGTTAACGATGGTGATGTCTAGAATTGACACCTCTCTCTCCCTCAATCCACTAGAAACTATTGTAACGTTGACATATTTTAAATATATGTATTAGGATGATCCTTATTTAGGGTATGTTCGCATTTTTCTTCAGCATATTCCAAACAGATTCCAAATACGTTAAAAAAATCGTGCCAAATTGCAGCTCTTCATTTTAAAATTAATCCGTGCCTCACGACAGCTAAAGTTTTAAATGGAAATAACAAGGGAATAGTTCTGTTATTACTTTGTTTTTTTTTAAGTCATGAAACAGTAAACGGATTATATCGACCCTTAAATATTCTTGTAGCAAATTTAATGTTCTACAAAAAAGGTATATTGTGATTTTTTGCTAACTTGACTTGTTCAAAAGTTATTTAAGGTCAAAATCGAAGTTCTAGTCAATTCTGTGGGTTTTTCCATTTTCATCGGACTAACCTTTTTTATAATATAAAGTACCGATGGGTGCTTAATCCCAATCAAACCTAATGAAGAGTGAAGATAAGGTTGATGATGCTAATTTTATTATAGTCCATGTTTAATCCATGAAGCCTATTGTAAATAGTGAGATAATGGTGAAACCCAGATTACGATAAAAATTTTAATAAACAAATAAGTTATCAGTTTTAAAACCCACTGTATGGATAATAATCTTCATACCGTGAAAACCCATTTCAATGAAACAAACACTACGTCAGAAGTATTAAAATTACATGGAAAGGCAGGGTTCTTTTTATACTTTTAAGTTTTAGCGTTTGGCCATCTCATTTGATGTTGAATAAGGACATGAAGACGCCAGATCTAGACGGAGATGGCACTTGGATGCAGCTGCTGGAACACATAAACAGGTGCCTGGCGACAGATTTATACCTTGAGCGTGGTAGCTGTCCAAGCGGACTTGGAAAAATCCTACCACCAAGCTGTTATAGTTTCGTCCCGATGTTTTCCTTCAGCGGAAGATTCGACTTAGTTTCAAGGATATTATGGTCAAACACTAAAACATACAACGTATAAAATCGCATATAAATAAGCAAAAACGAAACACTTAAGTACCTTCTTCTCCTCTGTTTGTGAACAGGTTTTTTCTTTTCTTTCGTCAATATTTTTTTTATGACATAGGTGGTAAACGGACAGGCGGGTCACCTGATGTTAAGTGATCACCACCGTCCATAGACACTTACAACACCAGGGGAGTCGCAAGTGCGTTGCCAGCCTGTATTGGGGGAGGGAGGAAAGAAAAGGGAGAGGAGGAAGGGGAAGGGAGTTGGGCCTCCGGCGCTCCCACTGACCGAACAAAACGCAACAATGCAAGCAATGTTACTTCACGTTGGTTTTCTGTGAGAGGGTGGTACTACACCGAGCGAGCCGACCCATTCATGCTGAAACCAGTTATAGCTTCAGCGTGGCTCTACCACCTACAAAAATATTTACTGAAGAGCTTTAATGTAATTATGGTCGAATTTCAACCATAAGTAAGCTAAACTGAATAACCGATATATGCAAAACCTAATATTATTTAGAGGATCAATTGCAGTGAAACATGAAGGTGTATTAATTCAAACGGGATACGAACCGATCAATACCTGACCAACTAACGGATAAGTTGAAGCGGAACAAAAGTTTGCGGTCGGGAACACCCATCCGGCTGATTGCGAAATGTTTGAACTACATCTATCCCGAGATATAACTGGGGTAGAAGTTGCAAAGCTGTATTGAGAGCTTATGTTCTTTTATACAATGTAGTACCGGTTTCGCCTGCCTGACATTAACTGCTTATTATTATCTAGGTTTTGCATGCGTGAATATAGATTTGAGCGAGAGGGATAACCCTCAGGAACAGTACACTTTTTCAAGATGAAATGTATATTTGCAGGCAGGCATCAGATAGACGACAGGAACAACAGTAAATCTATCGGCATTTCCTATTATTTTTAAGTTACATTATATTCACCACCAGGTACAGATCAGTCAGTTTGTTATGGTCCGATAAAAAAACCAGCCAGTGAGGATATATATAAAGATGTTAAATTGACATCACATAAAGATAATATTAAATTCCATGTCTATAAATAAATAGGAGACAGCAAAACTATTCAGTGCCTAGTCAACCTTTGAGTGAAGCGCAGGAAATTAAAAAAAAATTACTACAGCGTATATTCGGTTACAAATTCGACTTAAGACTAACTTATTTCTATAATGGAACCAACAGAACACCGCGTACAGGTGTGCTTATCTTAACCCACGTAGCGTCTAGTTTCTCAGAACAAGGAGTGCTGAGTTGCACTGTCAGGAGGGGGTGGATCTATTAATACCTTCTTCTCTTTTCTTTGTCAACCAATTTTTATTTTATTTTGCAAACTATTACAAGCTTTATTACTTTTTTTTTTAATTTGGAGTTTATTTTTCATTCCATCGATGAATCAAAGCCTTTATTTATCAGTATTCGTCATTTTTCACACATCTTACGTCTACAATCTACAATATTTGCACAAAACTAAAATGTAGTCCGGTGAAACTGTTAAGACCTTGCTAGAGGTCAATAGCATAGTCAGTTCGAGAAAAAAAAATACAAAACTGAAATTAGGCAATATGAAGAGAAAAGTTTGTATTTTTTATTATGTTCGAATTTCGTCCATTGAACGACCACTAATGCGAACAATTAATATATTGTCTTCACTGTGTTAAAACCTTTTGGCATAGTGTTTTTAAACTGACAGGTCAACAACGATAAATATTAAATCATTCCTTGATAACCGAGATCATTTTTGTGGTACACCTATAACAAGACTCCTTAAATGCATAAAAACAGGATTCTTTGAAATACTAAGTAAACGTAAGTCATAACAGAATCAATAACCTATCAACTAACTGATTTCTGAGGAGGTAGGTAACTACCTACAGTTGGCGTGCATCCGGCTAATGGCAAACTGTTTGAACTGGTCCGTGCGTCCTGTTACTATCTCACACCAGACACACATCCGCGATAACAAGTCTGTTGGCTCCTAGCCAGTTGTTGTTTGTGCATTATCTATATTATCGGACGTGTTGTTGAAGCGTTGAGTTTCTCCCGTTTTCACACACTTCAGCCTTAACTTATTTTATAGCTTTACATTTTTTTATACTTTACAGATTCCAGGATTTGATCACAATCTTACTTGATAGTTAAATGACGATGTGGCCCAAAATGATAAACACTTAACTTAGAGGGATTGCTTTCAAATGCAGCTGCCCAAGTATACCTATGCTAACTTATTACTCCTCAACTTCTCTGTCACTGGTGCGTGCTATTTTCAAACGACCTCTGACATACTCATTCTTAATCTTATCCAGTTTAGTTTCACTACACATCCATCTTAAACATTCCCATTTTCTTCGTAAGATTTTACCTTTTTTTTATTCTTCTCTATAATGAATTCAGATACTCACGGTGTTATTACAAAAAAAGTAAATAGGTATTGAATACTTGCTTTAAAAAGGTTTCGTATTAAATGCACCGTGGTCGCTGAATGTTCGCCATCTTGCTCTTTTGTCTCGCTTTGGTTACGTTAGGTTAAACTTGCGAAAAAGGATAACGCGAACTTGCCTCGGGCGAGCGCGGTGCATTTAATACGAAACCTTTTTAAAGCAAGTATTCAATACGTATTTACCTTTTTGTAACAACACCGTCAGTGTCTAAAATGATATTAGATATGCATATCTATCGAAATATCTGGATGGAAACTTTAGTTCGTAGCAAGAAATCGAATGATTCGTAAAATATTGCAACCAATAAAATAATATTTATTATTTTATTGAGATGGTTATTAACATTTGACTATCCTTTGTTCGATTATCGTGATAAAATATCTGTAAAATTTATTACTTTATAAATATAATAATATAACACAATTTCGATAACGTTGTAAAATTTCGTACACACGAGCGAACGGTTAATGGTCTCTTTGTTGTTTGTTCGTAGATTTTAATTCACAATACCATTTTCACTAAACAACTTATGTAGTAGGCTTAGTAGGTGGTAGAGCCACACTGAAACTATTACTGGTGTCAGCATAAATGGGTCGCGCCGGAGGCCCACCTCCCCTCCCCTCGCCATCCCTCCTCTCCCTGCTCTCTAGCCCCCAAACACAGGCTGCCAACGCATTTGCGACTCTCCTGGTGTTACTAGTGTCTATAGACGGCGGTGATCACTTAACATCAGGTGACCTACCTGCTCGTTTGCCTTCTATGATATATAAAAAAAAATGTTTTTTACTTTTTTATATCACGTAGATTAAGCCAACGTTTTGTTCTTGGAAGTATACGACCTATTTGATAGCTAACTAGTTTCTGTTTAAAAACGTAAGAGGGCATCCATCTTTTAAGATATTTTATTCAACTTAGACTTTAGTTAGATAAAGTGGGTCTTAATTGTATATGATAAATATTACAAAAATATTCTCATTTTTAACAAGCCCATTGATCAAATTGTCTTTATGTATGGTGGTAGTATATTTTCTAATGTCCATCTAGCTAATCCATTGAGGGACTCAGGCATTCGCTTTGGAAAGTGTGTTCCTGTATCAGTCCTCAGCCAAATCATCCTATAACATTAGACGATATGGACAAACGAAAGAAAGGTAAAGAATAAAAAATAATCGAAGTGCAAATTGTTATCGTAATCTTTTCATCGGCAAGTGTATTTGAAGTCTTATGCTACTTAGATAGCAATCAAATAGCAATCGAAGCCGATAATCTGCAAACACGGTCGTTGACTGGTAGTCATGTGAGACCTAATTTGTCGTACATAACCTTCAATGCGCTGTACATCGGAAATTAGGATATATCCAATTAATATTCCGTATACTATATCTATCGTCTTTACTTGCCTTTTAGATGCGATCATTCGTATTTACTAAAACTGTATACATATCATTCTAGATAAGTCTGATTGAATTACTATTTCCCTGTTACAGAATGACGGATATGGTAAATGATGCCTTATGGTCTAAATACGTTTACTCTATGAATCGTGATCCAATTTTCAAAGAAAGAGAGGAAAGACATTTTTGTCACATGCACAAGTTATACAGAATACACGAAGAAATATAAAAGTAACAACGACATTAATAAACTTCATAATCAATGATACTGATATAATTTTTGTTTAACAATTGGGTATGAACATATATACTGAAGGAGGCCAGGCCTCCACCATTGAGCTTCTCGAAGCTGTTTGACATAATCTACATACTGCATAACCGAACTATGACATAAATTACGAACATCTAATTAATTCAACCCCAAAGAGAATATTAATTATCTTTAACGAAATAGTGATATTGGGTAGACAGGTATATGTTGCAGTGTTGAATAATTTAGCAGACCGGCTATTTAAGTTCCCCTTAGCTCCCCGGAGCCTAGTTTTCCTTTTTGGGGGGGTGGGGGGGGAGGAGGGGAGGGGGTGGTATCCGCCTCTCCTGTAACAAATAAATCAATTTCTTTTTTTTTTTTTTTGTGCTAGTTTTCCTCCCCCCGGCGCCTTCTTCTTTATAATTTCTTTTTTTCACTCCTATTAATTTTCTTTTTTTCATTTTTCTTCTTTTTATTTTTGTTATAACAGGATATATTATTTAGACTAAGAATAATTAATCTTTTCAATATTTTTATACTTTTTATTTTTCTTCTTTTTATTTTTATTATTATATTTTTATATTATTTTTTTTATTTATTTTTATTTTTATATTTTTTAATTTTATCTTTTAATTTTTTATCCTTTTTTTATATTCTTTTTAATTTTTTAATAATTTTTTATATTTTTTTATTTTTAATATTTTAATATTTTTTTTTATATTTTATTTCCCCCCCCCCTCTTTTTTTTTTTTTATTTTTAAATTTTTTTTTTTTATTTTTTTTTTTATTTATATTTTTTTTTTGTTTTTTTTTTTTTTTTATTATTTTTTATTTTTATTTTTATTTTTTTTTTTTTTTTTTTTTTTTCTTTTATTGTTTTTTTTTTTTTTTTTTTTTTTCTTTTTTTTTTTTTCTCTCTTTTTCTTTTCTCATTTTTTTATTTTTATAATACTAATCCTTTTTTTTTTTTTTTTATTTTTTTTATAATTTTTTTTTTTTTATTATTCCTACATTATCACATCTTTACCTTTTTTTTTATTTTTTTTTTTTTATTTTAGTTATTTATCTTAGTTAATTTTTTTTTTTTATTATTTTATTCACTCTTCATAATTTCTTTATTTTTTATTTATATAATTATTAATTTTTTTTTTTTTTAATTCACCTTATCTTTATCTTTCTTATTTATTTTTGTTATTAAAGTAGTTTTTTTTTTTTTTTTTTTTATATTAAATAAATTAACCCTCCCCTTCTTTTTATTATCCCCTCCCTCCTACTTTCTTTATCTCCTAGTATCCATTCGTTCCTTCCTTTCTTTTTTGTCCGGGGGGGGGGAGAGGCCTCCCACCTCTCCTCCCCCCACCCAAATCAACACTTTTTCTACATTTTCTTTTTCTGTGATTTTTTTTTTTTCATTTTTTTTTTTGATAATTTCATTTCTAACTCCATAAATTTTTTTAATTCTTAGTATCCTAGTTTTCTGATTTCTAGTAGTCTTTCATCATTTATTCAGTTTTCAAATTTTCTCTTTTACCATTTAAAAATAATAATATATTATATTTTCCCTTTTCCACTCTTAAGCCCCAAATTTTTATATTTGTAATTTTTTTAATTTATTTTTTTATATTTTATTTAATGATTTCAATCTTTATTCTTACTCTCTTTTCCTATTTATTATTCTTAAGTCCTTTTTTTCTTTATTCTTTTTTTTTATTTCATTTAAATTTTTTTTCCTTTTTTTCTTTTTTTTTTTTTTTTTATTTTTTTTTAATAAAAAATAAAAATATTTTTATTTTTTTTTTTTTTTTTTTTATTTATTTTTTTCTTTTTTTTTTTTTTTTTTTTTTTTTCCCCTTCCCTTTTCCCCCCTTATAAAAAAAATTTTTAAATTTTTTTCTTTCCTCCTTTTATTACTTTTTTTTTTTGAAAATTTTTGAAAATCCTCTTTTTTTTTTTTTTCCAAAAAAACGGGAATTTTTTTTTTTATTATTTTTATTATTATTATTAAAAAATTTTTTTTTTATAATTTTTTCCCCTTTTTGATTTCCCCTAATTCTTAGTTTTCCTGATTTTCCTTCCCTATTTTCCCCATACTTTTATTTTTTTATATTACTTTTCGTCATTCTCCCTTTTTTTTTTTACTTTTTTAACCTTTTTTACCATTAAACAAAACCTTTGCACGTTGTATCATTCAGATAATTTAGATTCATTTTCATATTCCTTATTCATAATATATACACAGCATGGAGAAATCATATAAAAAGTCTGTACAATATCTATCATATAATTTTTCTTGTATATTAACTTCATTTATACAATCCAAAAAGTTAAACCAGTTTTTTTTTTTTACTTTTTTATAACTCATCTATGCTATATCTTTTTTTAGTAAGAGTTATATTGTAATTTAATACTTATGGGTGGACTGAAGGGCGATTGCTAGTTAAATATAACAATAACAAACAACAAGCAAGGTGTGTGGAATAAACATTGTACAAACATGCGATAAAGAGTTCTTAGTATCAGTAGGTATCAGTTACCACACACTAAGACAACAAAGAATAATTTCTAGATATAATATTATATATTGATATCCATCATAATTCTATACACCTCAAAGTAAGTTTTAATTTTTTCGATGTTTTTAAAAACAACAATAAATAACTGTGGTGATAAAATAATCTGCATAGAGGGCACTAAGAATTTCTGAAACAAGCTACTACTACTACTACTTAATGTAAGCATTAAAAATATTGAATTATTTCGACATTTGAAAATGGAACTCTTGAGCGTTAAAATGTAGTTTGTGTCATGAGAGATAGTGACAAATAGCAACTTGTATTTACATTTTGGACCCATTTAAAATATTGAGTATCTATTTTATCATGAACTTAAGTCGTGAAAAATTTTCTTAGTACGATTTACTACGATTTTAAGTGTAATTTGACGTCATAGCAGAGTGTCGTTCGCCTTCAAACTACTTTGGGCAATGAAGTACAATGCCAGTCGAAAACTTGATATATGGGTACTGTCGCTTTGTGTATAATGGTATAGTGAATAGCGATTAGAACACGGCAATTTATTTGCCGGAAGTTATTGACGAACTAAGTAAAAATAACCATAACGCCGTATCATCTTGCACTGTGACCATAAAGGAATACACGTAGATGTTATGTTTTTTTCTTTTTTTTTCGAACTGACTACGCTATTTACCTAGCAAGGTCTTAACAGCTTCACCGGACTACTAAATGTTACGTGTCATACAATCCCAACTTGGCAAGGTACGATTTGTTCTAGTTTTCAGAAACCAAGAATAATTTACGCTGTCAACGATTTTCAACACCAGTAGAGGCTGTTGAAAATGAAAAATAAATGTTTTCAGAATTATCTTAGTCATATAAAAATGCATTGAACCTAAGGAAGATTTTTGAAGTTATACTTAAAGAAGTATAACCGCCAAAAGTGGCGCGTTAGGGAAAAATGATGAATGTAAATTTTTAGGATGCGCGCGCACACCGTCACGATTAACCGACACCCTGAAGTTAGCTATAGTCAACATTTTGTTTCTTTGTATTTCTTTGTATTAAAACTTTCAATGTATTAAATACCTTTTTTCTATTGTTAGTGTCGTTTATTCTACAAACGTAGAATAAGGCGAAATATAAAATTTTTGAAAAGATTTTTATCTTTTTACGCCAAAGAAGTATAACTTCTAACACGTGTACATAAGTACGCGAGCACTTTTTTTATTTTATTTCGATGCATTCATTTTTAAGCAGTCGTAGTATTTGTTTTCTTATCCATTCCGGCATATTTTGCGTGCCCTAGTATACAATTGGCACTGTATTTTAATACAGGTTGTTTATAACGGATATACAAAATTTTCGCAACATTATATGGGAAATTATTAGGTATTTTATAAAACATTAATATCGACACTATATCGATAAGAATAAAGACAAAATTGCAAAACAAACAAAGTAATCTTGAGAGCAAAGTGTTTACTTCAATAATAAACAATGATAAAATGAAACTTTAAGAATTAGTTACAAACACGGCCGTATCAAGAGAAGTAACTTAATAATATTGTATCGATTTAAAAAAGCAAAGACGATCAATTAATACTCAAAATTGTGTACATATTATGTGGTTGTGACAAAAAAGTTTTTGTAATCGAAAATATTTTTTTCGATAAAATGAATGAAAACAAAGATGGCTACCTATCTCTTCATATCGGAGCTAAAGGTAAATCTATATAAGTCTGCCAACTTTTTATCGTTTTTGTTGAACGTTTTTAACAGATGTAATATAATCCACTGAATTTTAACTCAATTTACATTAAATTAACTATCCAACGCCAGAAGAATTTTCAATTGGATTGAGACAGCGTCAGACTGGCGTCTTTGAGAATATAGTCCGAGTGCATTTTAATGTAGAACTTTATTTTTTTAGTATTCTCTCGAATTATTTAATTAAACTTCATGCTTGATACGTACTTATAATTGTATATATTAACTTGTTTTCGTTTATTCAGATTATTGTTTTCAATTTATTTTAAGTGTAAACTCTTTATGAGTTAATGCCTTAAACATAGACCAAAATAGAACGGCGCTGTAAGTATAGAGAAAACAATGATGTTCTATTTCGAATATGACCAAATTAAAAAAACAAAAAAGGACAAATTACATGCTTTTAAAATTCATTATAAATATGCGATTTACCAAATTAATTTCCTTTAAAAATGATTAGCTTTATTTAAGTGCGTCAAGAATTTTGAAATCTCATATAATTTATTAACTAAATTGGAATATTTTATACTTCATAACCAAGTCTAACCATATTTCGACGTACCATGAAGCTAATAACGTAAATATTACAAAACAGTATGACAAATTTGAAAATCGAATTGAAACGCAAAGGAACTTGAATAAATTGCGAGAGAAAACATTGTTATTGCTTTCTTTGAGCACGTAGTTCATATTTATATGTTTGCCGTGATTCAGAATTGAATAAGAGTTGATAAAAAGAATAAGAAACGCTTGTTCTAACACTTTATATAAATTAATTCACGGTTAAACAAAGGGAGCTATAATTAAGATTCAAACAACATAACGCTTACTTGAACTTAAGGATATTTACTTGAAAGATTACATGTAATTTATTTGTAATATTTAATTTACGTTGTAAATTATGATTCTAAAATAACTGTAAGTCTCAAATCACAAATGCTAATAATAAACAGTGCCATTTCTCATGTCACCCGTCACTGCTTAATTTTGAAAGGTCAGTTTGCGAAGTTTATGTTGATGGATTTTTTCTATGTATGGGAGTTTTTACTAATATACAGAAAGTATTTACTATAAAACAAAAAATATCCATAGAAGAGGTAATTTATATGTAACTCTAAATGTAATAGAATCGTAAATTGATACGTCTCCGAATGTAACACGCATTTAAAAATGATTCAACCTATTTCAGTTCAGTTTCATGAATACAGGATTAAATACTAGAAAAGATATAGGGTATATATATATATCACTATGCTTTTCTATTGGCGTTAAGCAGTAATGATAAAATTAACAGACTACTTTTAATAAAGAAGGCAAATATTACCCGTGGGTGTTCAAAATTATACTCACGAGTACGGACTAATAGAAACAATACTATAATGTCTAACATCAACAGAACTTATTGTTTTTAAACTCATGACCACTGTAATGAAAAATGATAGAGCTATATCAAGAAACATGTGTCATTTTTATCGAATCAGATTGCAAGTTAATTGTTACGAGTTCAAGAGCCCGCGTTGACTAATTTGGTCAAAAACCTTTGTCGGCTACCGACTTATCAGTCACATGAGCTGTTTCAGATAAAGGATAACCTACTTTTAACCTGTATAAATACAATTTCTTAACAAAAAGACAAACAGTTTATATTGAGTTCGGTTTTGTGTGATTTTATTCGATTAATGTGAGCTGAGATGCGGTTATCTTCTGGCCAAGATAAGGATGGAGGTGCAGCCGAATCGGCACTCATGAAAGGTCAGTTAGCTACAGCTGATAATGTTTGACCTATAAGAGAAACAAAACATTATAAAGGTCACCTAAAATACAGTGTATTGGAATAAAGGAAAAAAATAATCACATACACACTTAATTCTAAATGAAGATTTGAAAGATTCCGGCGGCTGAAAAGACTGATTCGCAAGTCCAACCGTTAAAACACACTATAGACGCTTGGTGACAGATATTCAATCCGCGGATAGTAGCTAGCCAAGGGAGCATTTTCTTTATATTTAATTTCTTTTCCTCTGCAAACTCCTTAGTCCGCACCTTTTTCGAATTTCACCTTTTTTATTACTAAAACAAAGATAAACTGTTTCAAATGTAAGTTCGCCTTACAGTGAGCAAATTATTATAGTTAGGATCACAGTGAGCTTAAAGCTATGTTAGTTTTTTTTAAATGAGACTATGGCCTTTATGGCGGCTTCATTGTCATATATGATGGTCATTTTTAGGTTTTTTTTTAAATCATAGGCGTCAAATGAACAAGTGGGTCAGCTGACATTAAGTGATCACCACCGTCCACAGACACTAGCAACACAAGGGAGTCGCAAGTGCGTTGACAACCTGGGGGAGGGGAAACGGGACGTGGGCGTCCGGCGCTCTCACTGACCGAACAAAACGCAACAATGCAAGCTCTGTTACTTCACGTCGGTATTTCTGTGGGTCGGGTGGTAGTACCCCAGGCGAGCCGACCCATTCATGCTGAAACCAGTAAAAGCTTCAGCGTGGCTCTACCACCTACAAAATAATTTTAAATAATTATAATCCGTTGTGTCTCGCGCCATAGCACTTTCGGCCTGATGGATGAACCCTACCAATTGCGTCGTCGGTCACATCGGTATAATACCAAGAGAACATTACCACCGTGCAAAATGCATATTCTGTACAATATAAATTACAACTGAAATTAAGCAATTACTCTCGTTTTAATTGCGTTTAAAATAAATTGATGAAATAGATTAAATTATTATAAATAAATCAAGAAATAATCGACAGCCAAAACAATTGACAGAGAAAACCCAGCTATGCTCTGATCCAAATGAATATTGTCCGAAAGTGAGTTTGTTTGTTTATTTGTTTGTTGCGTTTTCACACCTTAAATAATGAACCTATCATCATAAAAATTTGCATACACGTTCTCGGGGGTACAAAAAAGGACATAGAGTTTCTTTCATGTAGAAGAAGTACTCTTCTCAAGGGACAAGTTAAATATACATTAACGCAACCAAAAACTAATAAGCTATAAAAATATGCTTGAGTAATTTAAAATACACTATACAATACAATATTTTGGTTTAATAAACTCAAGTAAAAAAAGTGTGTGTGTACTTGTGTACACGCGTTAGAACTTATACTTCTTTGGCGTAACAAGATAAAATAGAAAAAAAAATAGAAAAAAGGTATTTAATACATTGAAATTTTAATACAAAGAAATACAAACAACAAATACAAAGAAACAAAATGTTGACTATATCTAACTTCAGGGTGTCGGTTTTTCGTGAGGGGGGCGCGCGCATCGTAAAAATTTACTCTATTAATTTACTCTCATAATCAAGTATAACTTCAATAAACTCGAGTAAGTAATAAAATATAATACCATACACTGTAAAAACAACTCAAATGTTATTATTGACGAAAACAAACCAAGTGGTAACATTTAATTTTATATTTAATAATATTTTTAATTAATATAATTATAAATATTTAATAAAATCTGTTTCACCTCTTACAACAGTCGGTCGATACGGTATGTAGTGTTAGTACAATGTTTTGAAGAGAAATATTAGAATTACTAGCTGCACTCGCGACTCCGTCGGCGTGGAACTTAATGTAAAAAACAGTGACTAATAAAATCATTTGAATATATTAAGTCCATTTACTTATTTACTTTTCCCTCGTAGTTAAGTCGCGTCGTCATTAAAATTATAATAACTTTTGATAAAATGAATCGATTTTAATTAAACTAAGACTAAATGTTACTCGACTATATGGTTTTCTTGGTGAGTTTTTATCGTGAACGCAGTATTTTGGCAGTAATACGTGTTCAAACAGACATTTCTAAAAATGATTGTAATGTATTTTATTACTTATCCCAAAACATCTGTAACAATATTTTTCTACAAAAATCTAAAAAGTATAGACACGTTATATTTACATTCTTATTGTGTTGTAGTGTTATATGTACAGATATAGATAGATAGATATACACAATACTATTCGTTTTTCCATCGTCATAAATTGAAACAAAGGTCAAATAGAAATGTCTCTTACAAACGCTTTAATGACACTTGATGACACTCCCCTTCTTTCTTGGCAAGAATGTTAAACACTTCTATATTCTCAAGGTCAAATCACTTTGATCAGAATTTAACAAAACTATAATAATGTCAATGGAGGGAAGTATTCTTATGCGAATATTCAATCATAACAGTAATTCGTATTCCGTATAAACACGTGACGCTAATTATTTATTGTGTGTTGGAGCAATTATATTTAAATACTAGTTCCCTTTTGAAACTACTATGGAACGGGTAGAACCCATTCCGTATTCCATGAAAACTATCAAATCTCATTGATGTTGAAAGTTTTATTTTTCAATGTGTTTTACATACAAAGATCATAAATATACATGATTTTTTTTTTACTTTATTTTTGGCAATCAATCTTTTAGATTAGTACTGCCATTGTCGAGTAATTAATAATATTACAAGTTCTTCTTCCATTCCATTTTTGGCAACCAGTCTTCTAGTAGACTATTACTGCCATTGTCAAGTGAGTATCGATATTACAAGTTTCTTGATATAATTTCAATGAACTAAAACTTTCCATGGAGTTTCTGTGGCATCTCAGAATTCATGGTCCGTGGTATTATTTTCCATTCACTTCACTTATGCACAATAAACAAACTATATTACATAAAACACCACCAATTTTACACAACGTAGAGTCAAGAAACACAAGATTATGAATAAAAAATAAAATCCACTACATGACAGACCATGATCCCGCCAAAAACTCATATACATGATAAAATGCAAACTCCCTAGCCAAGTATTCACAAAAGTGGTCAGATTAGCTAGAAACTCCGCGCTAACTTAATCCGGCTCTAATTGATAACGATCTGTCCGCAACCCATGTTAGCTATAATTAATAACGTTGTACTAGGATTAAATGCATCAATTTGCTTACTCCTAATTGATCTGTTCTATAGTATCCAATACGACTGCACTTTAGACGTTGATTGATCGCGTAATGATTTTGTACGCATTTCAGAAAAACTTACACAAATAATATTTCTCTTGAAAATTTTTAGTACAATTACTTAGTGCACGTCAAAATTACAATTTCGAGAACGACAAACACTGAATAAATAACTACCATATCGATCTCATTTGACTTGAAAATAAAACACTGACACTGGCAAATGCTTCTACAAACACTAAGTGAACATAAAAAAAATTAAATACAGAGAAGAAATAGTTGGAATTAGAAAGAAAATGAGATTTGTTTAAGTAGTTGCGCAATGGATTCTAATAAAGTTTTTATTAGATGGTAGACTTCATCCTCAGAGGTGACAAAGCCTGAATAACGGTATATTTTTATTACAGACTGTAGTAACAATGATGGAATTGTAACAAACAATTTTGCCAAACAAAACAAATTGTCGTTTATTTTTCCGGTCAAAATATCGTGATAATCAACTATCATTGTATACTCAGAAGTAATATTTGCATAGTACTATAATTTATTTTGTTATTCGTTTCTTTGTATAAAGCAGTTTTTTTAAGGTTGAAATAAAAGCCAAGAATTAAAAAAATTAACACAGCGCAATCCGGCTGTTCTGAAAAATGAAATAGAGTCGTAAAAAGTTTTACAAATAAATGACGTATAACAATGTCAACGCATTTTCATTACGAGTTGGAAGGTTTGTTTTTATCAGTAGCTAGTTGATTCCTATGACTTTGTTTTGGTGTAAATTATTTTGTTGTTACATACAAACTACGTATTATATCTTAAGTGCCCTAACCCCCCCCCCCCCCCAACAAGGCTCATATCGATTTTAAGTTACCTCTCTTATATTATATAATTGCTGTATATATCTTACTGAATAACGTAATTATATGTAACTAATATATCACTCTGAAAAGTCACTGTCTATATGTAAAAGCTTCGTCAAAATTGCTCCAGCCGTTTCTGAGACTAGTTCCAATTATATTATAGGTACAAAGACGTGTAATAACATTAGATTAGTTCGTACAAAAACGGAACGCTTTGATTTTATTAATCCTTAGTTCGCTCGCGTCAATTTATGTGAATAAAGTGAAGAATTTAACGCAATTAATACATTTTGAAAGACAGGTTAGAGTTGTTAAGCGTTTGAAAGACCTCAAAATAGAACAAAACTACAATAGAACTTGTTTATTTATAAAAATACCAGCTTTTGCTCGTAGCTTCGCTCATGTTGATATAGTTTCCGTATATTCCTCGGCACAAGTAATTATTTTCTGAATATATGTGTGTATGTTCTGTGTATGCATTTCATGATGCACTGCATAGTAAATTCGTGAAAGTGTAACAAACAAACAAACTCACATTTGGCTTTTTATCATTACTACCAACATCGATTTTCTTAATTTTCTAAATAATTAATCAGCACGAATAAAAACAAAAATAAATAAATTTGTAAACAAATGACAATCAAACACGAATTTCGAATGTATCCCTAGAAGTGTCATAATCAGAGAGGCGAATTATATAGGCACAGTGTATTTTGCACGCACACGTCCACAGTAGGGGTGGCTTGATGACGTCACGGGGGAACGGAACAGCCTCTGCTCTGTCTGGACGTGTGCGAGGAGGAGGGAATATAGGCCAAGCACCGACCTACCTTTGTGCTGATACGGAGGCAAGTCGGCAGCTACGCCAACTGTAACGCAACCAGCAACCGTTTATAGATAGTCTTAATATACACGCGAATTATTTCCGCTACGACCGAGTATTGAAATAGAATAAACTGTGCACTTGGTTAAACAGAACAACACACGAAAAAGTGTCTCTCATTTGTCGGGGCTCACATTCGAAACTGATGAACAAATTTAAATGAGACTTTGAGAACTAGAATATTTATCGTTAAATTTTTCCATAGGAGTTAGGATGTTAAATGTACCTTCAAATCGGTAAAAGAATTATGGCGGTTACGTAATTTTACAAGAGCCGTCATCATCAACCTGTAAGTAACCCACTGCAAAGCTATAGGCCTCTTCCCGAAGGAAGGTATGGGCATAATAACCACGCCAGCACACGAGGTATTGGCAATTTCAACCTCCGAGAAACTCCATATTTTGTTTTCGAATCTATATTTTTCTCGTATACGGCGGCTTTTTTTTTTTTTTTTGTTTTTTTTTTTTTTTTTTTTTTTTTTTATTTTTTTTTTTTTTTATAAATCCCCCCCCTTCCTCCTTTTTTTTTTTGTTTCTTTGGCAACCAATCTTAGGTATAGGTATATTACGAATCTTGCGGTCATTTCAATGAACTAACAAGATGGTGGCCGTCTTCTTAGAACTTTCTAGGGAGTTTTTGTGGTAAGTCAGAATCCATGCTTCGTGGTATTGTTTCCTAACCACCTCACTTGTGCACAATAACTAATCTATATTACGTAAAACACCAACAATATTACAAAATATAGAGCCAAATAACACAAGATTATGAATAATATATAAAATGACAAGATAAAATATATACAATACTTATAATAAAATACTTGACAAGATCCCGCCAAAAAGTCTAGATGTGCGTAGTCGAACAGTTCTCGAAGGCCTCATTATTATTTAACGAGTTAAATCCTGACCAAAGACTAGATCTATAAAGTACATAAACCTGAAATAAGATAAACGTCTTTGAGCAGTACACCATAAATGCACTTACATATCTAAGATATAATTTAACCAGTAGATTACAATGCACCAAATTATATAAATAGTGCAAAGTCCATTCAACTCTCTGCTGAACAATTCCTGTTAACTATTGACACCAATGAATTCGCTGTTTCAGTTAATTCATACATAAAGATAATAAAGCTAAGAAATATATTAATCATGTATTCTAGCGGCATCTATCGGTGCGTATAAGAAATAATTGCAATCTAGTATATTTATCAGTGTCGATGATAAGAATGGGTTGATATCACTGTATAAATTCAATAGCACATTTCGATTCAGAAGATGCTTCTGAATAGAACTGCGAACTATAAACGTTAATAATATCCTAGAGATTTATTACACTTAAAACTCCTGAAATGTCGTTACTTACTAAATATAAAAAAATACATTTATTTTATTTTACTATTAAATATAACTTTACTCATCATCTTCTTACCCTTGTCCCACCTAAGTAGGAACAGCACAACATGTTCTCCTTTTCTACTCTCGCCTATCAGATGTCATCTCAGTATTCACACATTTCACACACATCATTTTTCACACAATCTATCTATACCTTTTTCGGTCTTCCTCTACTCTTATCAACAATCATACTCAAATCTTTTCTAGTTACATGGTCTTCATCTCTCCTCATGACATGCCCATACCATGCTAACCTATTACTCCTTAACTTCTCTGTTACTGGTGCTATTTTCAAACTTCCTCTGATATATTTATTCCTAATCTTATCCATTCTAGTTACACCACACATCCGCCTTAACATTCGGATCTCTGCCACATGTAGTTTTCTCTCATCCATCTCTCTCGTCACCCAGCACCCAGATGCGTACAACATGACTGGTATAACATAGATATAACTTTACTATAGTATTTTTTATGAAATCCATAATAAATAAAATGAAATACTCACCGAACGTTAAAATTTGTTGTTTTAGTTTTTAACACAACTTTAATAGTTACTAGGCTATAGAATTCTATAAGTTTCCAATATTATTATTGTTAGTACTAAAAAAAACAGTTCATCAATTACTCTGAAATGTATTTGCATATTCAGACAAAACGCAGTCACATAATGGATTTCGCATTAGTATTTTTGAAGTACTCTTGGCATGAGCACAGAGACATGACATGACAGTTTATGATAATTCCTATCTTGGCGGTTACTGTTTTACATTTACCTCCCACTAGGTTTGATAAATTTGATGCTTCACTGCTATATTTTATAATAAATAATTTATCATATGATCTAATATTATAACCTAATCTGCATTGTTATTCCTTATATGTAATTTGTGAATTACTATAGCTCTTAGTTTTTATGTTAAGAATATAAAATGTTTGTAGATTATAATTGACAGAAATCATACGTTTGCTATATATGATGAGCTATTTTTGGAGTTGTATTTGCGTGTGTTATTAGATTTTTTCTTTTTGTGATTATACATCAGTTATTTTATTTTTTTATTAGAAACGTTTTGTACTTATAGCAACTGAAAATCTATACAGCCCTGATGTAACAATGTCTTTAAATGTATTTTCTCACTTGTGAAATAACAATAATTAAATAATGTCACAGTTACATAATTTGTAGTGGTAGAGCCACGCTGAAGCTATTATTGGTTTCAGCACGAATGGGTCGGCTCCCCCGGGGTACTACCACCCTCTCATAGAAAACCGACGTGAAATAACAGTGCTTGCATCTCCTCCCACCTCCCCTCTCCTCTCCCCTCCCTCCCTTTCCCCCAAACATAGGCTGGCAACGCACTTTCGACTCCCTTGGTGTTGTTAGTGTCTATGGACGGTGGTGATCACTTAACATCAGGTGACACACCCGCTCGTTTGCCTGCTATGACATAAAAAAATATTGAAATAGCTATTCGAGTTTACTACGAAAAGGTAATATTGAAAGCGCTTGGCATGTATTATAATGTTATATCGTAACATTATCATAAACTATTCAGTTTTGACGATAAAATAATAATGTCTTCCAGAGAGAGTCGTATGTTTGAACATTGAGAACGCATCCCATAGCGCTCGTAATAAAAGATTTATCTTTCACACCGGCGACGTTACATAGGAATGTATCTTAGTTATCTTTATTTCACATTACAGTTGTCTTATGTCTCCATCCTTTCTTTTCGGTTTCATAGAAGTATGACAGAAATGTTCATTCCAATTAATTCTAAAACCTGGGCAAGGCACCTCTGAGTGATTTTTCTTATTGTAATCACAAATCCACGACAATCTTCCTAACTAAGGAATATTGAGGAATTTTATAATACAAATTTCATTCGTGCTTAGGTGTATGTATTATAATCAAGAGCTTAATATGAAACAAAGTTAAAATATTATTATAGAAATTTTGAATTAGCATTTATTTATCTTTAAGTCATCACGATGTTATAGGTACATAGAAATATCTGTTTTGCGCATTTATATTTCGAGCGGCTAAAAGGTTTGATGTAGTCTGTACGTATTATAACACGGTAGAACCTTGTTAAGTGACAATCCAAGGGAAACACGAAATAGTTTAAGTTATTGAGTTTTTAATTTATCAAGGGTTTACGTAACACTCGCACTTTCGCCGCACACTTTCTTAAAAGTCAACTCATGCTGTTTCTTGAAGTTTTCTAACCAGATATTGCTAGCTTTAAAGTTATAGATTTCTAGCGAAATCACGAACTCTTCTGCTTTTTCTTTCAATATAGATCTGCTAACAATGACGTATTGGTTTCGATACTGTTTGAATCATGTAAATAAACATTGCTCCAAAATAGGGAATTTAACAATTTTTCGTCTTTTACATAAAAGACTTTCTCCCGATTCTCGTTTCTTCTCTAATTATGAGTGATAATGTACTTTCGTGTATTCCAAACTGAGTCGCAACATTTTTTCTTTTCCAATCCACTTTTCACTGCTTGTATCGCTTTTAATTTATCAGCTTATGTTAGTGTTGCTAATTTCCTTTTTTAACTCATTTTACTTAGGTAAATTTTATTACACAGCACAGTTTGCTGAATAGTGATCAACAACTAATCATCCAATATCCAATCTCCAATCCATAAGCCGCTGTTCTAACCACCGCAAATACAAATACAGCTTTTAGGGATTTCAAAGTAACAATAGGTTGTTGTTTGTGTTAACAATTTAACTTGTAAACACGTGCAAGCAATAAATTTCGAGAATCTTTTTGTTTTGTACATTCATTCGAAACGACTCATTGGCAGACAGTTTATGTTACAGAGCTTATCGAAATATTTCTTTAAGTAATTGAGGGCATCTACTACAATTATTATAATAGTTTAAGTGATAGAGGATGCGTATTTAAGGTAATAGAGATTTTAGGCTCTGAGGGGAAGGGAGCAGATTATTTTTTATAGTTATAGAGGTTGGTCTTATCGAGGTTATACTGTATATGCGTAACATCAAAAAGGCTTAAGTATAAATAAATATCAATTTTGATATTGTTATATTATGATATTTTGATATTAATTCCTATAATATTTTTTTTTAAGTTGCGAAAGTCCCTTTGGGATAATTTACCCTCCCTCCCTTACACATACCGACATTACATACATCACAGTGGCCATCGTGGCCAGGCGCTCCACCTCCTTCCAATATCCCTCCCGGGAGATTCCTGTAATAATGTCTTAACTTAAATGTTTATTTTCAACTCTTCACGATATTATTTACGAGTACAAGCCCAAACTTACTGCTATATTCAGAGCGGACGAAAAGATTGATGAAGTCCTTAATTAGCTTTCTATAAAACTGACCAATTTTTTTTCTATGGAAAAATAATTGCGCATTTTCGTTACTTTATTAATAGCTTTACTGAGCGGTTTTATGTTAAGATCTCATGCTGAGCGACGTATATTTAAATCCTACAATAATTTTTCACACACGTCATTATAAAACTATAGTGAACTTTGATAACTAACTCTATTAAGTTGAAAATCTACTACCAAGCTACATCTCAATCTGTTCTGACGGCTGTACTTAAGAGGCAATCCTTTCGGATATTATCATATTATCACCTGCAGTCCTATCATTATTTAATACGAAATGAGGTTGTATTCAAGCCGTACAGTGTGTAAAAAGGAGAAAAATGGGGTAACAGCTGCAAAGCAATTTCGAATTTCTTCCACGCCTAGCTATGATAACGAGCCTTAACACTTTTCTTAATATTTTTCTCATTCAACCAAACACGTGTGCGGACGCTTTACGAAGGTATAAGGACGATATAATATACAGAGGGTAGAATATTTTTAAACGAATAAAATTATTAACTTTGGTTGAAATTCATCATCTTATTCTATGTTAGAAGGAACACTATAAAACACAGCAATAACGGAATAGTTTAGTCGAATAGTTTTACAAGCTATGTTATTTTATGTCCTTAATTGTATGTAAATGGACATAAATGGAATTCAGTATAGAACTTTATTAAGTAATGGAACAACGACAATTGTCTACAAAATATACGTACCGACGTTCTTTACGAGTATATCTCTCCAAATCGATCTAAATGTGACTTTCATTTTCCAGCTCTTCACACAGAATACGTTTATAACATTATGAATGTCATATAATTGTGTATGTTTAGGAGGTCTGTTTCCAGTTTTTTACTCGTTAGATTTCATTTCCAAAAGTATCTTGAGTATGCTAATTAATGTATTTTCCATTTTCAATACATATATTGTTAATTATGGGCGCCCAAAATAGAGGATTTAAATACTTCTTCCACTTCATCTTTATACACGCCGGCTGATGTTTTCTTTTTGATGTAAAACTTCTTTAGGAGCGACTGGGAGGCATTGAAGTAAAACGTCTTTAGGGACGACTAGGAGGTAACTGAACGTCAATGCAACGGAAGTGCGTTACGGCAATATGGCGGAACGTTTCTGTACCATCCGGTTAGATAATAATTAAACATAACCAAAACTTCTATTAAATCATAATTAATTTAATTCGTTACTTATCATAGTAATCTGTTCGTACTTTTTTCTATATTTTATTTACTTCATATCAAAGAGTTGTTAAAAATATTTCCTGGGTTATTTAAGTTCTGAATTAGCTGATAGATGGCACTACAGATAATGAAGATTTGATTTAATTTGTTACTTACTTACATTGAAACCAGATGGCAAGACGGTGGCGCACCCATATAATTAATACTATTGTATGTTTTTTATTGTTATTCAATTTAATATATATTATAATTTTGTTTTTCAAATTTTTTTAATTGATTTGTTTATTAACTATTTATTTATAAAATCAAAAATATTTAAAAAGTTTTACTTCTATCGCGTGTGACGGTTACACGCACTATTTTTCTTTAACTTAGTTGGTTCTATCTTTTGAACACAATATAATTTGATATTAAATGATATGATCTAAGATGATACACACGGTAAGCCTAAAGAATAACCGTCTCTGAATCGCAGCTGCTAGAACACGTCTATAGATATTTGGCGGTTTTTAACTTGAGAAAGGTAGTTAGGTAAGCAAACTTAAAAAAGAGCTACCATCATACGATTAAGTTTAAAGTATTCAACATATTACAACATTATTGTAAGAAACTTTTTTTTATATTATAGGAGGCAAACGAACAGACGGGTCAACCGATGGTAAGTGATCACCGCCGTCCATAGACACTAGCAACACCGGGGGAGTCACAAGTGCTTGCCGGCCTAAAGTTTCATTTTTAGAAATTAAATTAAGAAAGTTTCTTTCCAATCGTTTTGCTCTGAAATGAAATTTAAGGATTCAGTTCTAGTGCCTAATCTTTATCAAAAATTACCGGATATATTGTAAAGATAAAGAAATTAATGCTACTGTTGGAACACACGTAACGAATTTATAATCTACTGACAATGAATTAAGATAACAATTCCTATAATCGTTATTATTTATGACATTTAGATCCTACGGACAATTAAAATTTGCTCGGAAAAACCAGGTTATAAACGATTATGATAACCTAATCTTTAATTACATTCGGCAACAGTGACCTTCAGATATGATAGATCTGAAGGTAAACTCGATTCACTATAATACAAAAACATTACTAGAAAATCAAGGAATTCTAAGTGAATCCCTATTTCCAACTATGAAAATTTCTAACGTACTGGAATATGCAGTCAATGTATGTTTAATTCCGTAGCCACATAATAATTTAAATTATTAAAACCAGTGAAGTACGCAGCCCAAAAATGATTGGCCTGTGGTAATGGATTGTCTAATTCTCAGTTGGAACTTAAACACTGTTGAAATTCAAAACTTTCATCTGGCACCTCTTCAAGCCAAATAGTAGCGTGTTCGCACATTTCTATATTTCGACACAGTTTTATATTTTCCCATACACGATGTTACTAGAAGAACATTTCTCAGGTTCAGGTTTCCTCACGATGTTTTCCTTCGCCGTCAGCCGATAGTGTTTCCAATTTAGATTAGTAAATGTAAGCGAATTCCAAAAAAATCGTTGGTACGAATCTGCGGACATCAAATTGATATTCCACTAGTCAAACCGCTCAACCAACGTGTGACGTAATGTAAGGATTAATTTTTGTTACAACCTCGATTAAGTTTAGTTCAATCACATTTAATTCCTTATTTTAACTAAGTAGCTAGTATTTTTTAGTACATTATTTATATTTATTTAACGAATTTTTGGTGTCTTGTAAATAAATCTATAAAAAAAATCGAGGCAGACATAAGCCCTGCCGACAGAAGTAAAAACTCAATAGAATAACCGTGTTCTGTTTTGAATTCATAAATTAATTATAGTGTGAATTATTTCAATCTCATAGCTTGTAAATGCCAATTGTTATCAGTAGTCTAGTTTTCAAATCTATTGGCACATCGAACAATAATTATATACATTTCTATACAGTTCATTATTCAATCGAACATATGATAGGCTGCACAGTCTAAATACAAAATATCAATTTTAGACGTACAAATACTTTTATACTACCTTTATACTACTCATCGCTAGTCTTACACAAGCCGAGCAAGCGCAATACGGTCGGTCACGCTTACTAGCATGTCTGGGCGGGAAATTATAAATTTATCTCCAGCCAAAAATAATAAAAGGACGCCTAAAAAAGTTTTCACTTCGAAAATAACCCATACTAATTTTATAATCTATACTAATATTATAAAGAGGTAAAGTTTGTGAGGTTGTAGGGGGTAATCTCAGGAACTACTGAATTTATTTTGAAAATTATTTTACCAATAGAAAGCCACGTTATTTGCAAGTGTCATAGACTATATATTATCCGAAAAATTAAAGACTTTTTTGTGATAGTCGGATTTATAAAGTAAGTAGGAGAAAAAACGGTCGCACGAAAATCTTTCTTACGAATGCTGCCTTAACGATGAGAGATATATGATTGAGTTCTAGAGAAAAGTTGTAGAGCTTGATAATACCTACAAAAAATCGCCGATAGCATATGTATAACTTTTATATTTAAGTCACAAATTGGAGGTTGTTTATAAATGTTTACCGCCCAACGAAGTGGGTACGGGTCAGCTAGTATGGTATATTTTGCAAAGCATAAGTGTGACATTACAGGGAAGTATTCTTTCAACAAAGAACATTCAACGTTTAAATATAATAATTTTCGATGAAAATCAACTTCCTACGTTCGGACCAGCCTAGGAATATGTCTTTTCATTTAAATATCAATGGTGATCTCGTCATTTGAATTTGTTGAGTGTGCCAGAAGGTAGTTTACGGTAAAATTGAGTTCGCTGAAAGTACGCCCGTCGAAATTAATAGCCTCGCCAACATTTTGATTGAAATTTGTACATTAGCATTCAAACGTGACTACACTCAAACGACTGGTTGGAGTTAGATGACGCATTTCATTATAAATTGTAAACAATAATTTATGCCATCTATATGTTTATATAGATAAAATTTTAATTAAAAAGTTTTAAAAAAATCGTATCGGTTTATAAGTGACAAGCTGTGCCCGCGAATCCGTCCGCGTGGATCCTAATGTAATAAAATAGTAAATATTAAAATCATCTGAACGTGTTAAGCCCATTTACTTATCTACTTTTCTCTGGTACTTAAGTCGCGTCGTCATTAAAATTACAATAACTTTGATAGAGTGAACCGATTTTAATGAAACCAGGACTAAATGTTACTCGAGGATATGCTTTCTGATTTTCTTGGTTAGGTTTTATCGGGAACGCATTACTTTAGCAGTAATGCGTGTTCAAAGAAACAGACAGACAAACAGACATTTCCAAAAATGCTTGAAATGTATTTTATTACTAATTTCGAGACCTCTGCAACAATATTTTTTACAAAACACTAAAAATTAGAGACGTTAGATTTACATTCTTATTATACGTATAGCAGATGAACTTTTGAGATAACACATTTTTTTTTAAATACAACCAAATTGAGACCCACCGCCTTTTTGAAGTCACTAAAAATATAAAAGTTATCGCATCTATTTTTTTCAGGGAAATATTTATACGTTAACAATTTTACTAGAACTATATGACGCTAGGCTATATTTCATTGTTATTACTAATTTATCATCGAGGTTTTGTAGAGTTGGTAGAGCCACGCTGAAGCTATTACTGGTATCAGTGTAGTAGTGTAGTGACGTGAAGTAACAGTGCTTGCATTGTTGCGTTTTGTTTGGACAGTGAGAGTGCCGGAGGGCTAGCTCCCCTTCCCCCCTCACCGTCCCATCTCCCCTCCTCCCCCCAGCCAAATACAGGGTGGCAACGCACTTGCGACTCCCCTGGTGTTGCTAGTGTCTATGGACGGCGATGATCACTTACCATCAGGTGACCCCTCTGTTGAGTGTGTGCCGTCTGTGTGTGCCGCCTATAATATAAAAAAAATTAATCACTGGCGTTCCAGCATCATATTCGCAGATAAACAATTTTACATGCCATAGTAATGTTATTGGGAGCTGATGATATTCGCGTCGACAAGAAGTGTACCTCTCATTCTCCTGCACGTGCTCCCCGGGTGCTGCTAAAGAGTAACCAATTTTGTCCGCTGCACTGTTCCACATACATTGAACTTCGCAGCGACAAATAGAATAATAAATCAATCGACGACAGTAAAAGATTTATACACCATTTAGCCATACAATTAAATAAATAAATAATGCTGTTATATTTTCATAACCTTGCATAGATTTTAACTAACCACAGTCATTTCTATTCACTATTAATAATAAGAAAACGTAAACGAATACTGTAATTAATCTTGAAGTAAAGGCTTTAAATGTTTTTTTCCTTTACAGGTAAGAAAGAAATCCTACGTTAAACAACTGGGGTTGTGTCTAAGGTAAGTATGTATAAAATAACTTTTATGTCATGTAAATAAAAAAGAGCCAATGTAATGAGAAAAATCAGTCACGTGAATCTGTAAGAGACCCTCTGGAGGATTATAGGCCTGTTCCCGAAAGTCGGTATAGGCCATAACCACCACACAAGACCAGACAAGTTTTCAAACTCCGAAAAATCCAGTTACATTTTTGTTGGTAATGTTGATAATACAAGAACGTAATTAGATCACCTTTTAAAAATACACAATTATCCCCTCTATATATTATCTGTTGTAACATTAAACAAGAATTAAACTCAGTTGATGTTGATCCAATATTTTATATAAATAAAGTCTACAAACATATACCTTGTGTTGTATATGAGCTAGGGATTAATTAATACTCGAATTAATTTAAATCTTAAGAAATCCTTGTCACCTCATACCTTTTTGGTAGCTCTGAACATAGCCATGAGTTCCTGCGCATAATATAGTCAACGAGTTTAATATAAAAACAAGGTTCATTTTTGGCGGGATTTTAATGTGCCATGTAGTGGATTTTATATTTTATTCATAATCTCGTGTTACCTTACTCTATATTGTGTAAAATTGGTAGTGTTTTATATAATATAATTTGTTTATTGTGCATAAGTGAAGTGAATGGAAAATAATACCACGGACCATGAATTCTGAGATGCCACAAAAATTCCCTGGAAAGTTGTAACAAGGTAGTCACCATCTTGTTGGAACATAAACATTGACATTGAAATGTTTGCACGACACTAACTTGTAATAATATTAACTACTCGACAATGGCAGTAATAATATAAAAGATTGTTGTCAAAAATCAAGTTTAAAAAAAAAACAAGGTAAAATATTATTAGAGGAAGCGAAAATGAGCTTTTATTTAACCTTAAGTTATCTCAATGTTATACATATGTATGTGGTGTATGTATACCTAAATGTATGTTCCTCGCAACTGTACTCAGAGCGGTCAAAAACTTTGACGAGGACTTTTTCATCGTGCTACAACAATATAATGACACTGTACTTAATGGCGACCGTAATGCGATCTAAAATCAGCGGTCACTGCCGAGATCCACCCATTGTCATCTCTGTCATGCCGATCTGTACACCTCTCAGCTACTGTATATACAGTGATTTATCCCGAAATACGAGAAACTAAATATCACTAGGTTTGTCGCCATGTGGATATCTGTCGTACTGAGTAGTGTACAGGTCTCTAACACCTCTCATAATATATTTATATAATGAAAATACAGTCTTTTCAGGCTTAATTAATCAATTTAAAACGACTGAGCGTATCGACATAGGACCATGACAGTTCGATAGGCAATTTTTCGTAGATGGTTCCAGGCTACTTATGTTTTGCATTCAATTGACCCTTAATAATGTGTCATAGCAAAATAGGTGCAAATCAACTAGTTACTGAATACACCAGATAATCCCAGAACAGGATACGCCCAAACATGCCACTATGACAGGCGTTGCTCTTGTTGACACAAGTGCCGTATGTTAACCATTCATATAACCTCTAAAATCCTTTAACAGGAATATCAAATGAATATAAATGTTGAATCCGACGGTAATCTTTTTATAATGCCTCTATGATTATTATACGTTGATATATGTGCAATTTTACTAAGAAATATTAAACAGGTCTTATCTGAAATTAATGATATGATTATTGATTCATACAAAATACAAAATATGCAGGTGTTTTAAATACGTTTATCCCGACTTATATAAACTTTGCTTATCTACTTATAAAAAAAAAAAAACACATTCTAAAATCAAGAAATAATGTATAATTTTCCAGTTTTTGTCATTTCTTTATTTATTACCAGGAGGAAAACGTAATTGTTTTTAATTCGGTTTTCATTCTACGTGCGGTTTACTGCGCTCAAAGATTATTCCGTTGCCTATAACACTTATGTAGTTCAGCTAATTCTTAGTTTTTATTTTATTTATATTAGTTAGAACCAAATTTTCTAGATTATGATAACGTAATAATATAAAACAGATTCAATTACTCGAACAGATTCTGTTTCTTATCCTAACATATGCTTACAGTTACAATTAACCGGAGGGACACCTGTTTTTGTAATTTTTTCTTGTTAATAGGACATTCACGAAATAGATAAAGTACCTACATTTTTTGCCTTGCCAAAAATGGAATGAATTGTTAAGAATATGGCTTTAGTATATGTTCGTAAAAATGGTTTATGTGTTATGTATGATGAAAAAATAAATCAAATCGAATTTCTCACAAGTTCTTCTCGATGAATGGGTTGTTTTCTGACCCGGTGGTAGTTTTGACGTTCATAAGTGCCTTCTCAGGGTCTAAATTGAATATAGTGTTTTAGATTTTAATTTCGAATTGTCGTGGTATAGTTACAAATTGTAGTTTTCCTGGATATTTTTATATATGAAATTGAATTATTATATTCTTCCTTAATTAACGTACAAAACAGTACCGTATCTTGCAACTGAAGTAGCTAAAGATGTCACTATTACCGACGATGGGCATGGCCAATGTTAGAGTGCTCGTACTCTTCTTGTACCGGAATAACTGGTCGAGATGCTATCAAATATTTTAGAGAGGCTGGTTCAGGGTCGCCATCATCACACTTTGGTCAGAAACGATCGTTTTATTGTCTCGAATGTATTGAGAAATCACTTCTTAGCTATTGAAGCCCATAACAGACAATTAGTAATCTATACATATAATAAGAATGAAAATTTAACGTGTCTATACTTTTTTGATTTTTGTGAAAAAAAAATGTTGCAGGTGACTAGGAATAAGTAATAAAATACATTTCAATCATGTTTAGAAATGTCTGTCTATCGGTTTGTATAGTTACTCATGACTGCTAAAGTACTGCGTTCACAATGAAATCTCAAAATCATGAAGCAATCCTCGAAAACCAAACCAAAATTTGTTTCTCACAAAAGTCACCGATTTGCACAACTAGTCAGGAATATGAGGGAGAAATGTATATATTGACTATTAGTCACTGTTTATTTCTCTCAAAGAACAATACGAAACATGTATATTTTTTGACTAGCCAAAACAACAAAACTGCCAACCTCATGAAAATTATATACCAATAATTTTTCTACGTACGTTATATCTAACTACATAAGTTTTATAAGCAACGGAATATAACTTTATCGTTTAGGTTAGGAGGCGGAACGCTGAAGGTTACCCGAGAAAGCGGCGTAGATATTAATTTTAACTTAACGAGGGTTCCGGGCCCTCTAGACGAAATTAACCCGACAGAAATGTTTATGCCAACGAACATTAAACAACTTTAATAAAGTCAATTTCATATTTTATGTTAAGCTGTTCACTGGTACATCCATTTTTGAATTCTATATAATGTATGTATTAGCAGTTTTCGCTCGTTGGTTCGCTTGCGTTAAATGTAGATTAAAACTTGGGAACAGTACACTTTTTCTGAATATATGATACGCCTCTGTGTCCTTTCCTGTACAGTTAAAAGATCTAAGGCAAGAAAAAAGCACATTTCACGGAATGCGTAGTGCTTTTAAAAATCATATGCTATTTATTAACAATTTTATAACCTTATATTGAATAAAGGTATCGTGGTAACGATGTTGTTAGATAAGGGCACAGTTTCTAAGAAGGGAAACAAAAAAAAGAACGAAACCCATTCAGTAGTTCTTACGTGATGCGCGCACAGCCTAACTTGGGGAGAAAGTCGTTGGTTTTTAAAAAAAAAAAAATTTATCTCGAATTTTTTTTTTTTTTCTCCTTTTTTTTTTCTGACTATTTTCAACTATCTTTCTTAAACTCCCTACTTATTTTTAGGCTATGCATTCCCATCATACATCATCCGATGTCCGGTGTGTGGGCGAGCGGCGACATATCGTCAGCATAACAATCTTTGTTGCTATAGTGCTAAGAATACGAGGCGACCGGATGATGTTGCTGTCGTAACTGCCTAATCAACAATCATATAAATATAAAATAAAATAAATATATAAATAAAATGATTGTTGATCAGGTTGTACAATGTACATACATAAATATATAGAAGAAAATTATAATAACTATACGTTGTAATAAACGACTGAGTTATAGTAAAATGTGTGTAAATATTCTCTTTCCTCAAATATTTGCCCATACTTCATCCACCATCATGAAATATGACAATCAACTAACCTGTGTAAATGTTGATGTACTGCAGCGCAATCTAGTAGCCTAAAATAGAACAAATGAAAATCTATCATCCATGAGCGAAATACTTAGATATGTCAATTTTATTTGTGCTCCTTCAGAGTTCAGGTTTATACATATCAGTTATATATTCCCAAAAACCATTTTTTTTTTGGTAATATCCTTTCAATATTTATTTATTTTATATTAAATATAAATAAGATTCGAGAAAAATTACTACGCTACCTCGCAATAACGATTTCAAATGCAAAATTAATACATTTCAATACTATGTTACTTCGAGAATGTAATAGTATAGTATATCCTAATGTATGAATTTCCACACGTAAACCTAAGTAAATATAATATCATTTGATCGATTAACAGCGCAGATATATTAAAGTATTTAGTTTTAAGTACTGTGATAAATATTTGTAGATATGACAATAATACTAGATAAAAAAATAGTGCGAAATCATATTGTTTCTTTAAGACAAACTTTACTAACATTGCTTACAATTCACAATTGATCGAATCTTTTAATTATCATTTTCGAGTGGAGAAATATCCAAATCTATAACATTTACAATGGGATTATGATAACTAAAGTAAGTAACATACGAAATGTTTGATTATTTTTCTCGCTCTGTCTCTTTCTATTCCCCCTCCCCAGGAGCGTTGAACGTTTAACGCAACAGTGCTTTCATACCCCCTCCATGGTAGCGTTAAAAATTTAACGCAACCTTGTCGGAAGTCGCATTAGAAGTTTCACTTCAATAACTTGCAAAATATAAGCGCTCAATATTTTAACCTTTTTTCTAGATCCTTCTCTGGATATTTTCATTTCTAATGTAAGCGAGAATTATCACACAGATGTACTTTTAAGCCTGGGAAAATGTACAATATTTTGTAATCTATACCATAAAGTCGGTAACACAGTAGACACTTGATTTTAATTAATTGATGTAATTCGTCACCAAGTATAGATCATGTGTCATATTTATATTACTGATACTAGCAACCGCTCGCGGATTCATATAACTTTGTATATTTATAAACTATAATATTTGACCGGAAACCTAACGTGTTACGTCTATTAACAATACTAATTATAATACGCACCCTAAATATTTCAAGCCAGAAATAAAAAAAACACCTATAAAACGTATTTTTATTAAAAAGAGTAGAATAAACAGAAATGTGTATATACTTAAAAACATATATCTATTTAGAATCTAAAGGAAGTTTTTAAGTATTTTTAATGTTATTTTTTATTATCATAGGAGGCAAACAAACAGGTGGGTCACCTGATGTTAAGTGATCACCACCGTCCATAGACACTTGCAACACCAGAGGAGTCGCAAGTGCGTTGCCAGCCTGTATTTGGGGGAGAGGGGAGTGAAGCCTGCTATATTTCATCTCCCTATGCTACTTGTACACTACATTGTATTGTAGAACATAAATCTCTTTAGTTTTCTGAATATTCTTGAGTCTTGAAGTAGGATCTACGCGAATAGTGAACGGACGCGAAGTTGAGCGGCACAGGAGCAACCCAAGAGGTAATGGAAAGATATTTATCGGCAATATATGTAGATTAGTTTTTATCTTAATTGGATACGGTAGGTGATGCTCCGAACGGGTTCTAGGCTTATTTTAAAAGATTTCTCACCTACCAAACTGGATATATGTTTGAGTGAGTCCCTGGATAGTTTGGATACACAATTGGAAACGGTAAGTGTCGCTGCAATCGGGATTTAGGTTTATATCGATTTTTCGTAATAAATACAATTGAAACCGGTAATAACCGATTTCGTGCAGACGAAGTTGCACGGGTCAGCTAGTTTTAAATATGAAGGTGCTTAAACTTTTCTTCTCATCTAAAAAATGCATGTATAAAATAACATAGGATGGTAGTTTAGCTAAACACAAACTTCGCTGGCTTTTAAATCCCTTGCATATTTTATTAACGGACCGTGTATACGGAATATTTAATACACGGTTTTGCGTGAATACGGAATGAGATCTACGCAGTAAGATATTCTCTATTGTTTCATGGATTATTGGAAAAATTTATCATAAACTAGCTGTGCCCGCGGCTCCGTGCGTGTGGAACCTAATGAAAAAAAAAACAGTAACAAATAAAATCATCTGAATAATTAAGCCCACTTGTCTACTTTTCTCTCGTATTTAAGTCGCGTCGCCACTAAAATTACATTAACTTTTGATAGAGTGAATCGATTTCAATTTTAAGACCAAATATGATTTTCTTTGTGAGGTTTTATCGTGAACGTAGTACTTTCACGGTAACTAAAACAACCACTAAAAAACCTGTATAGTATAAAAAAGAAAACAATTCATTTTTTTTTACTTCTGATTAATAGTATTATTACTACTTAATCCCTAAGGAATTTTGCAATGATATTTAGCGACATCAATATATTGACTAGCCATCAATTAGCCAGTAAATGTTTCTTCGTTAAAATCAATTTAGGCGTGTTGGAAATTATCCCTAACAAACAACACACTTCAAATATCTAAAATACATTCTTCTACATTGTAACTCACGGGATTTTATCATTTCGATTCTAATCTACAATATATAGATACAATTCCGTAAAACTGCTTATGTCAATGATTATTATAAGTAAAAAGGTGTACTTATAATATCATTGGCTTATATTATCAGTTCCTTTCAATACCTACTTAATAGGTATCTAATATTTATCTACATATAAATATGCGAACATACTACAGTTCAGTGTGACGTCATCCGTACCAGTACGCGAATAGTGTTTTATTACGTGTTCGTCTCGTTTCGAGAATCTCGGGTTTTCGCGATTACTCGTTTCTTTGTTTGTCAATCGTGTCAATCGTTGTCGATCGTACGTTCTTGTCAGAACGTAGTCAATCGCCGCGTTCTTTTCAGAACGCGGGAAACTTAACCGTACTTATCAGTACGTGCAAACCGCACTTTTCAGTGCGCTCGCCGTGCTCGCCGTGCTCTACGTGTCGTCGTCCTCCGTGGTTCGCGCTGCGTGTCGTCGCGTCGCGTAGAAGCGAAGAAAGAAGTGTTAGAGCTTCCCCCTAGGCACTGTAGGTCCCCTGTGAGGCATTGCACATCGCCCACAGCTCCCTTTGATCCGGACTCGGGATAGTCCGTTAAATTCATTAAGGCGCGCCCCCCTGCCCCTCTGGCAGGGAGGTTTTGTATGTCTTCCCCCGCCCCTCTCCCCTCCTCAGGCCCCGGTATGGCCTCCGACAGCGGGGCTCGCCTCGTAGAAGGCATGCTTCTTCAACTCCGAGAAGCCATACTCAAGCTCAGTCCAGATGTCTTAGACAAATACGATGCGTACGCTGAAAGGCGTATTGCCGAGTTTTCCAACTCCTCACTGCCCGTTCCCCAGGCGGCGTTTCTGCTCGGCGATTTCATTCGAGAGTGTGAAACCCACGCCCAAGGCGGTCCCCCGCCGAGTAAACCGGCTGTCCCTTTGAAGAACTCCTTCTCCCTGCTCCCGCAGGAGAGTCTGTCCGCTGCTCACGAAGCAGCCATCCCCGCCTCAGATGAGGAAGGCTCCCTTATGGAGCAAGACGAGTTTATCCCTGTTGTGCGCCGCCATAAGCGGGAGCACCCCCCCACCTCATCCGATAACGAAGGCCGTCTGCCTTCTAGTAAAAACGGTCCCCGATAGGTGGCGCTAGTGCGCCGAAAAAGGCCCCTAAGGCTCCCCTCCCCGACAGTCCGGCTTCACCGGACGCTGCGGGTTCCGCAGCTTCGGGCAAGAAGCCCCGCCCACCTCCACCCGTCACGATCCAGGACAAAGCGTCCTGGGTTGAAATCTCGAGCTTGCTGGAAACAGCAAAAATTCCCTACACCTCCGCCACCAATACCGCTTCAGGTATCCAGGTGAAGGTACCGACCACCACCGCCTATCGCGACCTCACTCGTTTCCTTCGGGACAACAAGTGGGGTTTTTTCACGTACTCCCTCGAGGAGGAACGAAAACTACGGGTAGTAATCCGTAGGGTCCCGTCAGAACTCCCGACCATCGATATTCTAGACGACCTCAAAGAGCAGAAGATCCCTGTTCGCGAGGTGCATCGCATGCGCTCTCCGCGCACCCGATTACCATACGATATGGTTTTAGTAGTCCTAGATCGCACCCATGAAGGGAAAGCGATCTTTAACCTCTCGACCCTCTGCGGCCTCTCCGGCGTTATCGTCGAGCCGCCGCGCAAAACGTCTATACCCTCGCAGTGTCACAACTGCCAGGTGTACGGACACTCCGCACGAAACTGCAGCCTGAAACCCAGGTGCGTTAAGTGCCTCGGCGACCACTCCACTAAGGAGTGTTCTCGTCAGAAAAACTCCTCCGACCCTCCGAGTTGCGTTCTGTGTCGAGGCGTGGGTCATACCGCGAATTATCGCGGATGTCCCCGCGCACCGCGCACAAAACTCCCTCGCTATCCCAGGCGGGCGGCGTCGCCGTCTAGGGCGGCCGCCGCCCCCGCCCGCCCCCGACCTCCGCCTCTCATGTCCCGAGAGGCCTTCCCGAGCCTGCCGCGCGCGGCACGCGCACCGGCAGCGGCCGCCCCCGCGACTAGCGCGCCCCCCCCCCCCCCGCCCCTACCGGGCCCCTCAGGCCCCGTGGGCTCCCAAGCCCGCGTCTCAGCCGATCCCGAAATCCCAGGCGGCTAAGCCTTCACAGGCCGACCCCGCATACTCCTTTTCCCTATCGAGCATTGACTACGTAGGTCAATTGCTCATTTTTCACGAGATCTCGGAGATCTCGGCATACGAAGAGACGGTCCGAAATCCGTCTCTAGGTCCCTTGACAGCCATACATAGGTTTCCAGCCATTTCGGCTACCCTGCAACGGCTCGTGCGCGCCGCCGTTAATAAATAAATAACTCATATAATAAATAAATAACTCATATAAGTCAGAGTAAATCCGTGTATTTACGTCTCACTTCCCCTAAAACATCAAGAAAATAATAATTTTTTCTATTTCTATTTTTAGATTCCGGCGCCGACGCCGTTCAGTAAACTTTAAATTCGATATTTTAATATGCGTGTTTGCGCCCACGCACGCGTAACCTTCTCTGACGCCGCCGTGAGTGAAGGATCCCTCGTTAGTTAGTTCCCGCACACATCGCGGTTCTCAGTGATATCTCGAGCCGAGGTCGTCCCCGGATGGAGCCCCCGAGATAGCACTTTCGCGATACAGTGACTCACCTACATCACTTGCACTCACACATGAGATCAACTCTCAACACACGTGCACATATATACACATGGTTGACGGGTTTGTTTTTTTTCCCTTTTTCGAGCTGAATCGAATAGTTTAGCTCGTTTCATTCAGATATACACGTACGCATTTGTGAATCATGCAATCTCGATTGTATGATTCACAAATGAATATATGTATGAATAGTTAGAATAGTTTAGCTAGGTCAGACGCGAATTTTGTCAAGTAACAGTCCAAGCCGAGGTGTGCCGAGCACCCTTGTGTATGTTACCTAAAAACCAAATCGGCTGAGTGCCTTAAGCGCTCGCCTTAGTAGTCCGGTGAAGCTGTAAAGACCTGTTCCAGGTCGATAGCATAGTCAGTTCGAAAAAAAAAAAAAAAATACAGTTCAGTGCATTTTTCTCCTCTATATGTCAACCGATTTTCTTTTTTTAGTAGCTGTTAAGTAGTGTTATTAATAAAAACAAAGGAATTTGTTATTTTTTTCCATACCATTGACAAGTCGTTGGCTTTATTAATAAGTCTTTATTCGTCATACTTCACGTTCCTTACGTCTACAATATTTGTACAATATTCAATGCAGTTTCTAACACTTTGAATAAAAGTAATATAAGATAATAATATCTAAATATAAACACATGCAGAAAACTTTACACAACACAACAAACACACACTCTAAACCTAATAAAACAGCCACAATTGTAAGGTTCTCCACTACCCTCATTATGCGTACGTTGTGGAATGGGTTACCCGGCACAGTATTCCCTCAGAATTATGATATGGATATCTTTAAAAAGGGATTGAAACACACTCTTCAAGGCCGGCACCGTAACAGCGATACCCCTGGTATTGCAGGGGCCCATAGGCGATGGTAACCATTTACCATCAGATGGGCCGTCCGTCTGTTTGCTGCCCTTTAGAATAAAAAAAAATGATGTCTTTATATTTATTAGAGGAAACAATGATTCTGTACCTGTTCATAAGTTAGTGTTGTTATAACTCGACAACTACTGAGCAGATTTATATAACTCTTTTTATTTAATAAATTTATTATTTGCCTAGGTTTGTACATGTCTTGTCACATCAGATACATGAGACAACCTATACAGTTACAAGTAAATTAAGTTCAGATAAAATTACTGTAACTATATTTTGTTTCAAAAATTAAATATTAACCAATATAATAAATTAGACATTTGTTTGGAATTACAGAGTAATAAATGCCATAAATCTAACTTTTATATCTAAATCCCTGGGCCGATTTTACGTGATAAAACAAAAGAAAATGATTAACGCTATAAGAAAAATATTTGACGAAATTAGATAACTTAATCATTATCATCGAATATATTATTAGGCATTTATAACACACTTATCTTCTTATATATAAAATTCTCGTGTCACAATGTTAGTTACCATACTCCTCTGAAACGGTTCGACCGATTTTTATGAAATTTTATATGCATATTCAGTAGGTCTGAGAATCGGCTACTATCTATTTTTCATACCCCTAAGTGATAAGGGTTGTCCACCCCTAACATTTATTTTTTATTTTTTGGACAATTTTTTTTATTTTTATATTGTTATAGTGGGGCATTAAAAAATACATACAACCCTAAATTTTCACTCTTCTAACACCAACCCCTATTTTTTAATAGTCATTTTAGTAATTAATCATTTTTCATCCCACTCGATAACTGATCAATTAAGTATCACTTGGTAAGTTATCCCAGAGAAAGAGCTAACTAACTAAAACCAAGTCGTCGTCTTTTTTGTGAATGTTTTTCACTTTATTTCGATTAAAATTTCCCTGAGCTTATGATAAAGCTAAAATTTTTGTACAAAAAAATATTCATATTATTAACGTATCAACGCAGTTTATTCCTGCTATACTTAGTGCTACATTTTTTAAATATTCCGGGCTTTTTCTGGATCAACACTCATTTGCCAGAATATACCGGTGTCACGTGCCAGTAAACAGCACGGAGTAGGGATGAGACCGAAGCCGGTCTCCTGTTTCTCTCACACAATAAACCTTCTCTCACTTCCTCCACAGTGTTCGGCCATTATTATTGTTTATGCATTAAGCGTAGTAGTTTACAATTATTATTTTACTATCTCAGTGTAATTCTCATATCATTACATAGTATAAAACAAAGTCCCCTACCGCGTCTGTCTGTCTGTCTGTTCGCGATAAACTCAAAAACTACTGAACGGATTTTCAAGCGGTTTTCGCCAGTGGATAAAATGATTCATGAGGAATGTTTTGGTATATAATTTGTCACTGATTTTTTATAATCAGAGCGGGACAACGTCTGCCGGGCCAGCTAGTATATATATATATATATATATGACTAGCTGTAACCGCAGCACCACATGCGTTTTTTTTTTAATGTATTAAATAAATATAAAATTGTCAGCCCACATACAATTATAGAAATGCTCTTTAAAAACAATTATAAATACGACACGCACGCCACTTACAGTAACATGTAACATATAAATTAGATATATAAATGCTAACTGTGTGTGAAATGAGGTTTATCATCAGCAATGTATTTAGAATTAGAAACCTTATCCACTATATAACTACCTCAGTGCTCACTTACACTGTATAAGAAACCAATGAAACAATGACTTAAAGATGTTATTATAATGATACTATATGCCCATATTGTCAATAAATAATACGTTTATGATATGATATCTTATTACAAAGATCCCTTCTGTCTTCAAAATTACTATTAATAATTATAATGTTGAATTGAAAACAATGAATGAGCTGACGCCTTGAAATCTGGCATAAATATAAATCAAGATATAAAACTTTATATCTGTCTAAGCAGTTTTAATATTCGGCAATTTAAATAGTGCTCATTGAACTCGATACAATATTCTTATATGTTACTATAGTTATTGCGTTATGTAGACGAAAACGCGGTAATTAAAAAAAAAATTGCCGCCAAAATGACTAAAAGGACAATATAATTCAAATTACATACAAAGAATTCGTATATCTATAATACGAATTCCAATTAGTATATTTATCCTTGGAGTCCAGTACAATGCACGCCTTACGCACATGTTTACAGTGAACAACATATTTTTTCTAAATTTCATGAGATAGCATTGCGAACAAAGCCGCGGTTAACAGCTAGTCTAATTTAAAGTAGCCTGAGTAACCCGCTTTAGTTTCAGCTATCTGCCAGTGAAATTCCCGTCAAAATCGGTCCAGCCCTTTCAGAGATTACCCGGAACAAACAGACAGACAGACAGACCGACAAAAATTTTAAAAATTGCATAATTGTTATCAGTAGCGTGTATACTTTCATACCCAATCAGTATTTTTTTATTATTTTGATATTACATACAGACACTTCATTTTTATTATATCTATAGAAGATGTATAGATGAAAACACAGTTCATTTGAACCTCATTCACGTCAAAACTGCTAAATGTATCGTCGCAAGACTATAAATAACCATTAGATGTGTTAATTTTCTTAGATGATTCTAGTCTAATATGTTGGATTCTATTAGCCACTTTACCCTCTTTTTAGATATAAAACAAAAATCATCTATCGTTTAAAAGGATTTATTTAAAAAAAAGTCGAGACATAAGGACTGCCGACAGAAGTGAAAACTCAAAACAATGAAATAAATGTGTTCTCTTTTGAATTTTCAAATTAATTATAGTGTGAATAGCAATTTTTGCCCTGAGTGCAATAATTAAATTAATAGATATGAAATTAATTTCATATTTAAATTTCAGAATTTGTTTATTGAAATTATTAACATCAATATGGTTTTCATATCAATTGGCACTCAGAGTAATAATTATATATATATAATTGCCAAAAATACCGCTCAACGAGCCTAAACAAGTTTTCACTTCAAAAATCTAAATAACTATGTCGTAGTTAACACATGCCATAAAAGCCAATAGCCTCATACTCGTAATAATAGAGGGAAAGCGAAATAAATAAAATTATTAAGAATAACGAACCCTAACTCGAACACTGAAACCATCAGTCGAATTTAAAATTAATCCGAATGAAACATCTTGGCAAAGCTCAACGATTACTGTAAATTTATTCCGCCCAACCCGTTCATCGGAACAAATTGATACTCCCAAGCGATTTGGACTCGCTCACGTCTCTTTTGTTTGCACCGATCCTAATTAACTAGCAGCTCCTTGAAGGGTACTATAAAAACTTTGCATCAGCGGACGCTCGCTACTTTCTTTGAGGCGGTTTAATTAAATCGAACCGACTTAAAGTCAAAAGTGCCGTGTCAACGAGAGGAAAATATAGTGTTTGTGTTAATAAACTATCTAATATCCTCGGCACCGCCTGCGTTTTTTTATTACCTTAAAAATAAATTTTAAAAACACATGATAAAAGATAACAAAAATTAAACCAAAAATATACTTTTCTTATATTTCTTAAATTTCTTAGTGTTTTGGTAGTACAGATAAAATCGTATTTTTTAAAACGTTTATAATTTTATATTAAACTAGCGGGCCCGGCAGACGTTGTCCTACCCTGATTATAAAAAAAATCCTTGGCAAATTACATATCAAAACGTTCCTCGTGAATCACTTTATCCACTGGTGAAAACCGCATAAAAATCCGTTCAGTAGTTTTTGAGTTTATCGCGAACAGACAGACAGACAGACGCGGTTGGGGACTTTGTTTTATACTATGTAATGATATTATGATACTTTTTTTAGAGAAGAAGGAAGTGCAGGATCAATGAGACTAAAAAAAAATTGAATCTATCGCCTATAGCGAACTGATTAAGGACATACAACGTATTTGATTGTTTCATATTTTATACTTTATTACAGCCTTTGGCCAAATTCTAACATGAAGTTAAATGTTGATGTGGCCTTCAAAAATTGCCTCTCAGTTGCAGCTGTCAGAACTAGATAGGTGCTTAGGTACGTAAGTGTAGAATAGGTGATCGGAGACAGATTGTCAACATCACATTTCACACAGAAGTATCACTAAAATTAAATCTGGTTTTTTTTTCTTTTTTTCTCGAACGGACTACGCTATTGGCCTAGCAAGGCCTTAACAGCTTCACCGGTCTACTAAGGCGAGCGCTTAAAGTACTCGGTCAATTTTATTTTAACAACTAGCTCAAGGGTGCGCGGCACACCTCGGCTTGGGCTGTTGCCTGATTCATGCAATTCGCGACCTATCTTTTTTTTTTTTAACCTGGGTAAATCCCTTATGGATACACCACCCTCTCGGGGGAGAGGGTGAGTTATGTCCGACTCGCACGGGCTAAAACCCCACGGTGTACGTCTGCCGCTATAGTTGGGGCGGCACGAGATCAATTCGCGACCTATCTGAGCTAACCTAAGCGAAGCTAAATATTCATACTTATATGAGTTATTGCAACATATATGTGTACAAGGCATATATACCTCAATAACTCTTGTATGTATTTTGTGTCGGAAAATTTTCTAAATTATTTCAGTTCGATAAGGGAAAAAATAAAACCCTTCCACTTTCATGTGTAAGCGTGTGTGTGTGCACGTGTGTGGAGGTGATATGTGTAACGTTGTTGCAGTGATGTAAGGTTTTGTGTTACCTGTTATTAAGACCTAACATTATATACAAGGGCAGACCCAAGTGGGCCGGGGTGCACAAGGACACGTACCAAAGACAGTCCAAATTAATTAAGATGTAGAAAGATTATGATATAGAATTTCGCTACCTCGTATCGTGTTATGGTAAAATGAATAGAATAAAACGTCAATAAAAAACTATTAAGTATGCCAATTTTCACGGATACTGGTCAAACGGTGTTCAAGTTATTATCTCGTATATATACAATAGGGTGGAGTGAAAAAAACAATTTTTTTTTTTTCTTAGCCTGGGGGTCAAATTTATAGCTTATAAAAAACAAAAATTTTTGAAAAAAAAAAAAAAATTTTACTCAACATCTTGAGCCAGCCCACTCATTTTTAAAATTAATTACGAGTAAAAATATTTGGTTGCAAAAAAAAAAATTTTTTTTGTCTTTGAATCTCTTAAAACATCTAAGAACTGGCAATTATGATCATTTCCAACTCAAATTTTATTCTAGTGCCCTAAAGAGGAATGGTACTTTTTGGGATTTTTTTTTAAATTAAAACAATAGTCACAAAAATTTTTTTTTAACTTGTGATTTTTAATTGGCATAAAAGAGGATACTCTGAAGTTTCTAGAACGCCTTCAAAAATTTTTTTTTTGCAACCAAATATTTTTACTCGTAATTAGTTTTAAAAATGAGTGGGCTGGCTCAAGATGTTGAGTAAAATTTTTTTTTTTTTTCAAAAATTTTTGTTTTTTATAAGCTACAAATTTGACCCCCAGGCTAAGAAAAAAAAAATTTGTTTTTTTCACTCCACCCTAATATACAAGGGCGGACCCAGGATTTATTTCTGAGAGGAACACGCTTGTGCCTCTGGTCCTTACCAGACAAATAAGGAATGCGCCCTTTAGCTTTTGGGATTATTAATGTCTCTCAGCTCCTTAGTTAATTCACACTACAATTGGATCTGTCCTTGTATGTAATTTTAAGTCTTAATGCGAAATGTTGAAGTGAAGTTGAAAATCTTATCAAGTTTTATGTTGTAATTTAAAGGAAAAGAAATCGCGTTCAATTACTAATTATTGATACATAAATATTTATTATTTCAATGAACAGATTTCATATAGAAAATTATTTGAATTTGTATATATATCTCAGTAAATAACTGTTAACAAATATGAACAGTGACAATATAATTAACACGGTTTGTTACCCTCAGAACCTACCGTTTCCGTATATATCCAACGGTGTGGTAAACATTAAAGAGGAAATTATTCCGCGAATCCTTGAAAGGGTTACCCGAGCGTGTAGTCTGGTAAATCGTATCTAATTAAGTACCATTTTGGGAGTGATATTTTCTCCTACTTAATACGCAACCTTGGAGTTATTTCTGAAGACATTTTAGCTAATACTCTCCTATTTTTTATATAAAATTATTAATTATGATTAAGACTCTGCCCGCTAACGCTAACTTAAACTCGCGACATCGTTTACGTAGAAGGTGAGAATATTTTTAAATAATAGGTTTACCTCCATTTTGAAATATTCTTCACTAGTGCTCCGCTCCTATTGGTCTTAGCATGATAATATATAGCCTATAGCGTTTCTCAATAAATGAGTTATCTAACACTGAAAGAATTTTAGAAATTGGAGCAGTAGTTCCTGAGATTAGCGCTTTCAAATAAACAAAATCTTCAGCTTTATAATATTAAGTATAGATAATTGCTGTCCTTGCTACAATTTATCTTAATTCTCAAAGTACAATCCTTATAATCTAGTAAAATACGTATAATCGATTCATACTTTTTATCAATTTAACTTTTATAACCTCACCAGCGTATAATAAAATATATATGATATATACAGGGATTTATAGACGCGTGTATTTTTTTCGCTATTTGTTTTCAAATAAAAAATCAACATTACTACACGTGGCGCCATCTGTTATTTACCATGAATAGCACAATTTTTATTTTTGGCTACCAATCTTCTTGAATATTAATGTCATTATAGAGTAGGTAACAGTATTACAAATTTCTTGTGACATTAGAACTTTCCAGGGAGTTTTTGTGACATTCCAGAATTCAGCGGTCGTGGTATTCTTTTCTATTCAACTCACTTATGCACAATAACCGAACTATATTATGTAAAATATTAAAAACAATATTACAAGATAAAGAGTCAAATAACACAACATTATGTAAAAAATATAAAAGCCACTATATGACAGTCTAAGATCCCGCCAAAAACTCAATAACTCGATTTAGTATTGTTTCATTATATTATAACTGTTGGGGCCGCCGCCTGTCAATATGGCGACACCTCTCGCCCTCGTACGTCACCGGCCCGCGGTTAGGCGGGGTGAGGTGGAAATGAGGAGAGACGTGAGGCGAGGCGACGTTCCCCGGCGGTGGGCGGGCGTAGTACTCTCGAAGGTGGTAGCGAGAGCGCCGGTAGCCCGCCTCGGTGACGACAGTCGGATGCCGGTGATGTCTTGAAGGGGCCTCGATGATGTGCAATGTGATGCACGAGCCAGCCGATGAAGGTGGTAGATTTTGAAGCGGAGGTCGGGGTGGTCGCAAGAAAACACGTGGTTCTCGTATAATGACCGCGTCCCCGAGCCAACAGAGCACTACTTACTACTGACGATGTAGACTTCTCGATATTACTATTCAATATTATCTCGATGAGATGTACAAGCAAACTACTCGATATTATCTCAATAAGATGTACAAGCAAACTATCTCGATGTTATTGCGATGACTTGTGCAATCAAACTACTCGATGTTATTGCGATGACTTGTGCAAGCAAACTACCCGATATTATCTCAATAAGATGTACAAGCAAACTATCTCGATGTTATTGCGATGACTTGTGCAATCAAACTACCCGATATTATCTCAATAAGATGTACAAGCAAACTATCTCGATGTTATTGCGATGACTTGTGCAATCAAACTACCCGATATTATCTCAATAAGATGTACAAGCAAACTATCTCGATGTTATTGCGATGACTTGTGCAATCAAACTACGATCTAGTACCGCACCGACCGTGCTTATAAGCAAAATCGGGCCGGCAACTAACGGTATCCCATTAGACGTCGTGGCTCTATGCGTTGGCTCGGATATCGCGTTCCTATTTATTTATCATATTTATCATATTTTTACATATAAAATGTCTATAATATCAATTTCTTATTATCTATTTGCATGCAATCTATATTCTAAAATTTACATCTTATATCTATCTTACATATGAATAAAGTTATCTCTATATTAAGCGCCGTTTCGCACTAAACTCTATATTCTATTCTATAATTCTATATAACTCCATAATAATCTTATTACATAAACCTTAACTTATATTCATATGTAAATCTATTTTCAGTGTGTTAAAATTTACATCGATCTGTATAGGGTGACATAATTAATCTCTATATATATTCACATTCACATTCACTCGATATTCAATGTTACATATCGTTACGTTATGTTCGCCAGTTATATATATATATATATATATTCCTTGTCATAATATTAATTCCATTCATATTTTATTTTAAAACGATACATAATAAAATTAGAAATTTCTGTTAACAACGCCGTGGCGTGAGAAATTACTGTAAAGCCATAAAGTCCCGTTCGACTTGCAACTTTCAACTATTGTTTGTACAATTACCATAAAATAAAATATATTATTTTATTGGGCTCATTCGGGTACCGTAACGTCATAACGAATATTATTCGGCGGACCCTATTCAAGTATATTGCTTGTGCAATAACCATTTAACAGAAAATATATTATTTTGCTTTATTCAAAGGCAAAATCCACCGCCTAGTCTCTAGGAATTTGAATTTATTACAAAGGACAGCCGGTATATGGCTGGAGTCATTGTTCATAAAATTACTAAAAACCCTGAGATCGAAGATGTCCGTTATGAGAAACCGTTGTAATATTTTATGTACCTCTATAACCATTACGTTTGTCTATATTAAATTATACAATCTTCCATATTTGTCGTTCTATATGATCGTATAATTCTTGCTATGTAACGTATACTTCAATAGTATATAACGTGTGTAACTCTATCATATTCTCTCTATGTTTCCATGCACACACGCTATATATTCCATACGGCATAACTTAATCTCATCCATCATGTAATTCCTTACTTAATGCGAATGTAATCTATAAGTCACCCTATTACTAACACACATAATTCTATACATATCCATAATTCAATCCCTATTACTATACATATCACATCTATAATTCCATATTCAATAACTCAATACATAATATCACATCTATAATTCCATATTCAATAACTCAATACATACATAACATACCTACAATTCTATATCCAATTTATATATCTATTCTATTATACTCGCATGCATTAAATCTAACAAAGTCTATATTAAATGTCGATAAATCTATATCTATGTTCTCTATAAAATATCAATAAACCTACGTATAAATCTATGTACTACTTATCGTGTGCGTCGCCAACATCCTCCCCCTCGTGCGCAGCACCAACTCCATGTCCTGGCGACGCCGCTGCATCTCCTCGCTCCGATGGTGTCACAGCAGGCTCGTCTGGTCTGTCGTCCATTGCTGCATGCATGGCCTGTCTTCTTGGTGGCAGCTTCCGTACGGTGGCTTCCTCTGGTATGGCGTGCGGTCCACCTCGATCCGCCATACTATTCAAGAATTTCGCCATCGTGTTGAGATCAGGATCCTCTCCATCTATCTTGTCCGCGGTGTAGTCGTACCAACGGAACTTCACTATAGTTGGCATCTTATCTGTGATGCTCTTCAATATTTCGGGTGACTGTAGATATTGCGGTTTTCGCAGCCCTCTTATTGCTGCGACGGTGTTATTTATGCAGCTTGCCAGCATGCATATATCGTATGCAGAATCGCTGATTACTGGCAGTCTCCTTATTTTGTTCAGTTCTGCCAGAATCAGGGCATCCGCTCTTCCGTATGACCGTCGCAGCGCCTCCATGATCTCCTCGGGTGTACTCTCCGAGAACAGCAGGCTGCGAACTCCCTCTCGTGCCTCTCCCTTCAGTGCTCTTCTCAGTCGCGCCATGTTCTGCACGTCTGAGAAGAGCGGAGCGGTGTCATCGTAGACAGCCTCGAAGGCCACCCACTCTCTGCAGTCCCCTTCGAATGGTGGTAGCTGATGCACATAATCAGGTTGTGGCATCATTCCCTGGTGTGCAGCCTTCATCGCCTCAGCTATGGCTTGGGCTAGGCTTCTATGTTCATGACTCCTTCCATGTTGACCATCAGCTTCGGTGGTAGAGGCAGGAGTATTCTGTGTACACCGAACGTCCTCTATGTGTTCGGTGTCTCCCTTGCTCTTGGCCTCCGTGCGTCCCGCCGAATCCCGGATCCAGTCTCTGACCTGGTTCTCCGGATCTGCTGGCTCCTCGATAACGGAGTCATCATCTTCTTCCTCGATGTCGGCTTGTATTATTTCCAAGCGTAGCCTAGCTGCCACTGTCGCCGCTTGTGCTTCCCGAAGCTCCTTCTCAGCCAATGATGCACGGGCCTCCAGCTCCTGTCGCCTCTTCTGCGACTTCGTGGATGCAGGCCTGTGTCTCCTCAATGTGGATGCTACGGTGACTTGCGTTGTTTCTGTTGCTGAGGTATCGTACGTCTCTGTAGAGCTGCTTCGTTGTACAGCCTCTGTTTCAACTAGCTGTTCGCTCTGTGATTCCTTCTGGCTCCTGGTGACCGGCATCTTGTCTGCCGCGAAGATCCGGCTCTCGAAGGACCAGCTGTTGGGGCCGCCGCCTGTCAATATGGCGACACCTCTCGCCCTCGTACGTCACCGGCCCGCGGTTAGGCGGGGTGAGGTGGAAATGAGGAGAGACGTGAGGCGAGGCGACGTTCCCCGGCGGTGGGCGGGCGTAGTACTCTCGAAGGTGGTAGCGAGAGCGCCGGTAGCCCGCCTCGGTGACGACAGTCGGATGCCGGTGATGTCTTGAAGGGGCCTCGATGATGTGCAATGTGATGCACGAGCCAGCCGATGAAGGTGGTAGATTTTGAAGCGGAGGTCGGGGTGGTCGCAAGAAAACACGTGGTTCTCGTATAATGACCGCGTCCCCGAGCCAACAGAGCACTACTTACTACTGACGATGTAGACTTCTCGATATTACTATTCAATATTATCTCGATGAGATGTACAAGCAAACTACTCGATATTATCTCAATAAGATGTACAAGCAAACTATCTCGATGTTATTGCGATGACTTGTGCAATCAAACTACTCGATGTTATTGCGATGACTTGTGCAAGCAAACTACCCGATATTATCTCAATAAGATGTACAAGCAAACTATCTCGATGTTATTGCGATGACTTGTGCAATCAAACTACCCGATATTATCTCAATAAGATGTACAAGCAAACTATCTCGATGTTATTGCGATGACTTGTGCAATCAAACTACCCGATATTATCTCAATAAGATGTACAAGCAAACTATCTCGATGTTATTGCGATGACTTGTGCAATCAAACTACGATCTAGTACCGCACCGACCGTGCTTATAAGCAAAATCGGGCCGGCAACTAACGGTATCCCATTAGACGTCGTGGCTCTATGCGTTGGCTCGGATATCGCGTTCCTATTTATTTATCATATTTATCATATTTTTACATATAAAATGTCTATAATATCAATTTCTTATTATCTATTTGCATGCAATCTATATTCTAAAATTTACATCTTATATCTATCTTACATATGAATAAAGTTATCTCTATATTAAGCGCCGTTTCGCACTAAACTCTATATTCTATTCTATAATTCTATATAACTCCATAATAATCTTATTACATAAACCTTAACTTATATTCATATGTAAATCTATTTTCAGTGTGTTAAAATTTACATCGATCTGTATAGGGTGACATAATTAATCTCTATATATATTCACATTCACATTCACTCGATATTCAATGTTACATATCGTTACGTTATGTTCGCCAGTTATATATATATATATATATATATTCCTTGTCATAATATTAATTCCATTCATATTTTATTTTAAAACGATACATAATAAAATTAGAAATTTCTGTTAACAACGCCGTGGCGTGAGAAATTACTGTAAAGCCATAAAGTCCCGTTCGACTTGCAACTTTCAACTATTGTTTGTACAATTACCATAAAATAAAATATATTATTTTATTGGGCTCATTCGGGTACCGTAACGTCATAACGAATATTATTCGGCGGACCCTATTCAAGTATATTGCTTGTGCAATAACCATTTAACAGAAAATATATTATTTTGCTTTATTCAAAGGCAAAATCCACCGCCTAGTCTCTAGGAATTTGAATTTATTACAAAGGACAGCCGGTATATGGCTGGAGTCATTGTTCATAAAATTACTAAAAACCCTGAGATCGAAGATGTCCGTTATGAGAAACCGTTGTAATATTTTATGTACCTCTATAACCATTACGTTTGTCTATATTAAATTATACAATCTTCCATATTTGTCGTTCTATATGATCGTATAATTCTTGCTATGTAACGTATACTTCAATAGTATATAACGTGTGTAACTCTATCATATTCTCTCTATGTTTCCATGCACACACGCTATATATTCCATACGGCATAACTTAATCTCATCCATCATGTAATTCCTTACTTAATGCGAATGTAATCTATAAGTCACCCTATTACTAACACACATAATTCTATACATATCCATAATTCAATCCCTATTACTATACATATCACATCTATAATTCCATATTCAATAACTCAATACATATCACATCTATAATTCCATATTCAATAACTCAATACATACATAACATACCTACAATTCTATATCCAATTTATATATCTATTCTATTATACTCGCATGCATTAAATCTAACAAAGTCTATATTAAATGTCGATAAATCTATATCTATGTTCTCTATAAAATATCAATAAACCTACGTATAAATCTATGTACTACTTATCGTGTGCGTCGCCAACAATAACAGAATAATAGAGATGTTTGATTTCCATTTCTCTAGCAATATTATACGAACGCAAATTATATCGTGTCCTCCGTCCGCGTGGAACCTAATATAAGAAAACATTGACTAATAAAATCTTTTAAATACTTTTCCCTTGTACTTAAGTCGCGTCGTCATTAAAATTACAATAACTTTTCAAATCAAATCAAAATACTCTTTATTCAATTTAGGCCCTGAGAAGGCACTTATGGACGTCAAAACTACCACCGGTTCGGAAAACAACCCAGTCATCGAGAAGAACCGGCAAGAAACTCGATCTGGTTTATCTTTTCATAATAACTAACATATTTTTTTTTATTATTACAACAATAGACACATAAAGCTACATTCGTTTTTAGTGGTTGCACAGAGAGGCGTCACTTCCAGACGTCGCTATCGTTCACATACTGATCCACCCTGTAATAACCTTTATGTATTAAGACCCGCTTGACATAACACTTGAACCTACTATCTGGCAAATCGGTAATATGTTTTGGGACTTTGTTATAAAATCTAACACTATTTTTATATTTTTGATAGAGTGAACCGATTTTAAAGAACCTAAGACTAAATGTTACTCGATTACTTACTATTATTTATTAAACCGATTATTACTTGGTTACGTGATGTTTTATCGTGAACGCAGTACTTTAGCAGTGATGCGTGTTCAAACAAACAGACAGACAGACATTTCTAAAAATGATTGAAATGTATTTTATTACTTATTCCAAGACACTTGCCACAATTTTTTTCACAGCCATCTAAAAAGTACAGACACGTTAGATTTATATTCTTATCACATATACAGATATAGAGGTACAAGCTTAGACGCTTATGTGTAACAATTATCTTTTATTACTTAATTAAATTTTAAGCTATTGCATAGCTTCTATCGCGGACCTTGAGCGTGGGGACCGAATCCAGAAATTCCGTAACAAAAAAAACCTAACACCCCCCACTAGGACCGGCACAGCGGTGATACTTTTTAGTTTTTCCATCTATCGATAAATACCACAACTTTTAATGACTTTTTGAAATATCACGCTTGTCTCTTTAGTTCAGCAACCCGCCTTTAGGTGGCATTGGTTGTATTGGAAAACTGCCGTAATCAGCTGTTTGTGAGAAAGTAACGATACTTATATAATATGCTGTATTCGCTGTATGAATTCTTCCGCTAAGAAAGCTACTGTAAATTACTTGAAAAATAAAACGATGATAAAGTTTACGAAAAAAACAAAGGAAAAAAAATACTGCATTAATAAAATAAATAAATAATTATAATTGCATAAGTTGATAAAAAATGCTATGCAATAGCTTTACCGCGGCAGTCTCCAAGTGCCACACGTCTTTTTTTTTTTAAGACTTCAAACAATTTAACTGAGCCACAAGGCCTATAGCATGTTATTATTGATGTTGTCATACATAAACACATTTTAATAAAATAATTACACTTTTCAATTAAACGTAAGTATATCGCATTGTTGTATTGCTTACACTATTGAACCCACACATAAGAGAATATTTACGGTAAGATGACGCACAAACATCGCTGCTTTTCTTTAGTAACGCGTTTGGAAATTCTATATTCAGGATAGCTCCTGAATTGTCACAGAGTGAATTAGTAACGTATTGTGATATGTATAAGGTGACTTGGAGAGTTATTTTCGTGGATTCTTCTTTTATTTTCATTCGTTTCTTTTTATAGAATGCAATTACATTTGATATCAAGTGCTAAACTGTATATGAAAATAAGATCTATATAATCTATACTAATATTATAAAGAGGCAAAGTTTGTGAGTTTGTGACGTTGTAGAGGGTAATCTCAGGTACTACTGGTCCGATTTGAAAAATTCTTTCAGTGTTATATATGTGCTCATTTATCTAGGAAGGTTATAGGCTATATATCATCACGCTAAGATCAATAGACGAGGAGCACCAATGAAGAATATTTCAAAATCGGGGTTTTTTTCTTCTTGAATGCTTCCGCTGCGTGTTAACGTGAGCTCAAAGTAACTATTACACGCGAACGAAGTCGCGGGCAGAGGCTAGTAAATGTATAAAAAAGTAGCGAACAAACAGACAAATAAACAATCTTACATTCGTATTTAAAACATTGGGATAATCTACAGTAGTTGTCTTTCGTATCTAAACACGGGTTCACTTACTATGAATATTACTTAGAGCCATCGAAATGTCATATATATACTTACTAAAGCTTTAAACTAAACCATGGTGCGCGAATCTTTCCATCGATCGAAACTTTTATAACTCTCTTTTTATATTATTCCGACTGAATGTACTATTGTGAAGTCTACTGGGTTGTACTCTAGTACATAAACTCTAGTACCTCTACTAAATCTAACTAACTCTAGTACCAAAAAACAAGGAACACTGGCATGAGGTACAGATCCATAGATAGTCGCTTTTATAATACGGGTTTATTCTGGTCTATATTTAACACTTTGACTACTAAGTTAGTCATATATGACCGGCCACGGTTTCTCTTGTGACGCCACGATGATCATTGATGACCGGAGTACTATATCTTTTAAACTTGTAAAAATTCATCCGTGACGTCATAAAAGAAACATATAATTACGGTGTGGCAGTCAAAGTTTTAAATGACATGACTAAATGCTTAATCTGATATATATTTAACACTATGACAGCTATGTTAGTCATATGTGATTGGCCACTGCTTCTCATGTGATGTTTCGGTGGTTATTGGTGACTGAAGCGCTAGATCGTTTTAAGCTTGTAAAAATTCATCCGTGGCGTCCTAAAAGAAACATAATTACGGCGTGGCAGCCAAAGTGTTAAAGGACGTGACCTAATGCAAATCATAGAATAATCCTGATATAATAAAGTTCAGGATATATTAACGCTATCAGGAGTGTGTTCTTAGCTCGAAAATCAGGTTATTAAAGGATTTACCTACGTCTCACAAACACAACACGATCGTGTTTACAAGCAGAGTTCGACAGCACACGGGCTTATTGGAGATTACTTACAGATACATACACCTGTGCTACTGTATACACACGTAATAACATCCTTATATTTATGGTAATACGCGTACGTGTTCTTCGAAATTGGGTATATGGAACGTATTCGGTGAACCAAACTGAGAGATGTATAGTAGTTATATAGAACATATATCATACCAGCTGATACCCGAGACTTTGTCTGGTTCGTTTTACAATATCGTAATATTTTTTTAAAAATAACAACCAAGTGTTTAATACATAGGACTATACCAATTTAATCGATATCTACACAGTGGTTTTTCAAACAACGACAGAACTCTGACATTTTATTTGTGTAAATATTCTAAATACTCTGATTTTTGGATAAGACTGAGAGATACATTTACTTAGACACTCTTTTCTCGTAATTAACTCGCGTTGTCATTTGAATTTCAATAAGTTTTGATAGAATAAATCGATTATAATAAAAAAAAACTAAATGTCACTCCGAGGATTGGTTTTATGATTTTCTTGGTTAGCTTTTATTATGAACGTAGTACTTTAGCAGTGAAGTGCGCTTAAAGAAAAAAATAGACAGATATTTCTAAAAATGATTGAAATATATTTAATTAATTATTCCTAGACACATGCAACATTTTTTTATTAAATATAATAATTACAGACACGTTAGATTTACATCCTTATTATATATATATATATATAGTGTTATATAAGAATATCTAAGAGGACACATGGCATTTACCAAGTAGATAGTTACAACTTTATAGGTGAAAATTTGTCGTGAAGCACCTGTCAATGTTATCCAACTGATATATATGCAATTCAGCCATTTCTGATCCTCGAGTGTGAACATTTTAGACCACATTATCACTTACCTCGAATCAAAAAAGCTCGCATTCGAACGCGATCTCACTCGCAAACTTCAAATTAACTGCAACTTTCAATACAGATAACATTTAAGTAAAAATGATATAAAACACGATTAATACGTGGAACCGACCGTAAGACATGGTTCCTCACCGACACCACAAGATTCACAGTTCGGCCCTTCTCGGTAAGTCTCGGTTTTTGTCAGGCGACTAACAAGACCTATCATCACTGTTTTATAACTATTTCTTTCTCAGTTAGCATATATTTTTACCTACATTTTGTACGATAATAGCTACGCTGCTAACGATTGCAGCATAATGTTAGGTAGCCATAAACTTTCTCAATTACATCATCATCTTCTTACGCTTATCCCACCTAAGTAGCCTCGGCACAACATGTTCTCCTTTTCCACTCTCCTCTGTCAGATGTCATCTCAGTATTCACACCTTTGTACACGAATTTTTTTTCACAAAATCCATCTACGCCTTTTCCGTCTTCCACAACTCCTATATCCGTCCGAGATCATACTCAAAACTTTTCTAATTACATGGTTTTCAGTTCTCCTCATGACATGCTCATACCATGCTAACCTAGAGCTTCTCAATATATAGGCCACAAAATACAAAAACAAATAAAGACAAGCAGTTTCAGTAGCTTTATAATATTAAGTATAGACCAGAAAATAAAACAATTTTACGCGTATCAAACATCTGAGGAATACAGCTCCATAACTTTCCTTATCTTCTCTCACATTACAAGTCATTGTCTAACACAAAGGAAATTACACAGCCTAAGGCCTCTTTCCGCTTGTACTAATGTTTACTTTTGAACATGGCGCCTTCTTAAGTGGTTGAATTTTCTTATGACTTTCTTGACATAGACGTAAGCTTAGAAACAACTTTGAACTTTGTATGTTTCAAGCGAGTTTCATCAGACACTTACTGAAAACTGAGCACTGTATATAATGATATTATAACTATAGATACTTCATAAGCACTTCGACAGCGCCTTGTTAAAACTTGACTAGCTAGTTTCTTTTTAACGGCTGCCCCGTCAATCTGCCCTTAACTAAGCAACATATAACTATTTCTTTTTCACCACCGATACTGAGAATATGCCATCTTACTTCCACATTTTATATTAGACAGTTTACGTATGTGTTTTGTTTTTATATCATAGGAGGCAAACGAACAGTTGGGTCACCTGATGTTAAGTGATCACCACCGTCCATAGACACTTGCAGCACCAGAAGAGTCACAAGTGCGTTGCCACCCTGTATTTAAGGGAGGGGGAGTGGATAAGGGGCGAGGGAGAAGGAAGGTGGGTTATCCGGCGCTCTCACTGACCGAACGAAACGCAACAATGCAAGCACTGTTACTTCACGTCAGTTTTCTGCGAGAGGGTGGTACTACCCCGGGCGAGCCGACCCATTCATGCTGAAACCAGTAATAGCTTCAGCATGGCTCTACCACCTCTTAAATGTGCCATTTGTTTTGTGAAAATATCATGTAGGTAACGTATCTACAGCTTTTTAAAGTGAAACTTTTATTACATCGTCTCAAACTTTTTCGTCTGTGTGTTGCATGTCGCGTGATGGTCGGCCGCGGAGTAGGGATAAAGTGAAAGGCGCTCGTCAGAGCAGCCAGGGCCAATATGGTGGCATCTATAGTTCGCAGCAGCTGACCGTGTAGTGTATAGACTATTATTAGTTAAATATCTATAGTGTGAAAAAAAGTTTCACTTTTACCGTGGTTTCATAAAACCACACAATCCTTTTTTTAATTATAATACCATTGACTGTCATTGACATTGACATTGACATCAAGATTATATATACTTATGCAATATTTTTACACATTGAAGTTAGTTATTCATAGTTAGTTACCACGCTCAAATTGAAAATCTGTTGCCAAACACCTGTTGGTGTGTTCCGATAGCTGCAATTGAGAGCCAGTTCCCTTTAGCTTTAGCGTGTGTACCATCTTAGATCACGTCGTTGGTCAACATCAGATCAAATCAAATCAAAAACACTTTATTCAATTTAGGCCCTAAGAAGGCACTTATGAACGTCAAAACTACCACCGGTTCGGAAAACAACCCAGCCATCGAGAAGACCCGGCAAGAAACTCGATCTGGTTTATCTTTTTAACAAATATATATAATACTAGCGGGCCCGGCAGACGTTGTCCCGCCCTGATTATGAAAATATCTTTGATAAATTATATACTAAAACGTTCCTCATTAATCACTCTATCCACCGGTTTAAAACCGCATGAAAATCCGTTCGATAGTTTTTGAGTTTATCGCGAACAGACAGACAGACAGACGCCGTAGTGGACTTTGTTTTATACTATGTAATGATATATTAGGTAAATGTGACAAACGTTTTTAATGGATGCACAGAGATGAGTTAATTCCAGACATCACCATCGTTCACATATTGATCCACTCTATAATAGCCTTTTGACACCAAAACCCGCTTGTCATGGCGTTTAAATTCGCAATCCGGCAAATCAGTAATATCCTTTGGGACTTTGTTGTATACTCTAACACTATTTCCCAAAAAACTGTTACTGATTTTACTAAGTCTAAAACGTGGGACAACCAAGATGTTATACAAACGCAGTAGATAATTTATTTTGAAATGATATATATAGAAACAAGTGCATGTTAACAACTATCTCAATATAGTTACATTTGAGAAATAGTACTTGAGACTATATTGTATATTAAATTTTGGTAAACAAATTTCTTATTCTATGAAATAATAATCATATACGTTTATCAGATTCAATGATACCCGTGTGAGAATTAAACGTTGACAGTTACTACTCTCTATATATCTACCATTAGTATTTTTTCCATTTCATCATAATCTAAGTTTTGAAGCCAAGATTTAATTTTCATTTTGCGTCTGTGCTTATTTAAATATGTAATATCTAACAATCTTTCAACCCTGTTAATCAGGTTAAAACTCAGTATATAATATTGTTTTTCAGTGCAAGCTGTTCGGTGTAATGAGATTAAATGAATGTAATTATGTATAGTAATAATGAATGTAATGTAGAAGTATATATGTATATAACATGAAGAGATAAACCAGATCGAGTTTCATGCCAGTTCTTCTCTTTAACTGCGTCGCTTTCCTAACCTGTGGTAGCTTTGACCTTCATAAGCGCTTTCTCAGGGCCTAATTTGTACAAAGTATTTTTTGATTTTGATTATTTTTTTCGAACTGATTACGCTATTGACCTAGCAAGATCTTAACAGCTTCACCGGACTACTAAGGCGATCGCTTAAGGCACTTTTATTTGACAACTAGCCCAAGGGTGCACGGAACACCTCGGCTTGGGCTATTGCCTGATACATGCAATTCGCGACCTATCTGAGCTAAGCTACATATTCATAATTATATGAGTTATTGAAACATATATGATTTTGACGTTAAACGTATAATTGTATAGTAAAATCAACAGTTATTCTATTTTATGTTCGAACAGTTCACGTAAACAGGAAACCAATCTTACAATTACATCAATTCTGTTGACATTTTTATCTGAAAGCGATATCTCCCGCCATATCTGCTCACATATTTAAGCGTATCATTTATTTACCCCCTAAAAGACCTTCGCTTACCCTAGAAAACTGAACGTAGCAAACGCTACATAAAAGTGCTGAATATAAAATACCGCTATACTTATGAATTTCTCTTTAGCGTTTTGCTGAGAATTTACACGAGTGAGATGAATTGAAATAAGTTTTCTGTAGTAATTTCGTTGATTAGTTTCGGTAAAGTTTAACTTTGAAAAGCTAAAAGATATGCATAACTAGCTGTTACCCCGCTACTTTATCTGCGTTATTCATTATCTTCTTTTTTTTATTGTACCTCGGCAAAATGACTGCACTATACCTGATGATAAGCACAGTACAATCCAAAAACAATGGCGACCACCGAGTGACACACTATCCATCGCCGGTCGCCGCTGTCATGCCGGCCTGCGAAAAGCTGAATATGCACAGGTTGATCCCGAAACGCGACCCGCAGAAGCGAATCACTATGACGGGCTCTTTCACCATATACATGGTTGTTGCGACCCAGTGAGGCTGTAAAATCCTACCATCCCGCTATTATCATTGCCTCGTTCGTTATTCAGCAGGGTGCACCACGTGCAGGTGAGGTTGGCTTGGGTGTCTCAAGTCTTTTGATGTTATTCGACTCCCCTTACACCCCAAAACAACACATTTAAATTCAGAGGGAGAAGACAAAATAAATTAAAGCAAAAATATACTTACATTTTTTTTGTAAAATTTGATTGCAGAAGGCTTTTCTTTGCGGAAATCCATCATTAGATATATTACAGTGGACGCCATTTTGGACTTCCGCCCGGAATTGATTGACCGCTACTACGTCTAACTGCAACAAAATGCGAATCAATTAATCAATATATATCTTAATATATATATTTCTTGTGTGCGTGTGTATGTGACTGAACTCCTCCTAAACGACTGGACCGATTTTGATGAAATTTTTTGTGTGTGTTCGTGGAGATTCGAGAATGGTTTAGATTCACAATTGGACCCGGCAGGTGGCGCTGCGATCGACTTTTAGGATTTTTTTTGTTTTCAAGGCAGGACAACGTCCGCCTGGCTCGCTAGTATATATTAATTACATATATATAATTAATATAAAGATAATAATTATCAATTAATTAATTAAAATATGTTGCAGATTGACACGAAACGTGTAAACCGTGTTATCCATTTACTTGCTCTCTCCTGCGCATACGTATTACACTGTTTACCCCACTCGTACATAACAAAAAAACACAGCAGTAAACACACAGTGCTAAGAAAAATCATAGTTACTTAAAACTTTAATATCCTTATTTTTTTTACATAGAAGAATATGTATCTGAGAAGCAAAACTAATATGATCGAAATCTATCGACTAGTGCTTGCGTGATAGCGCACAACGACAGACCTATCGTTTTATTTATATAGATAGACATAGATCACGTTGATTTACTAGATTACTTGGTAACAAAAATAGCCCAGGCTTATTCAACGAGAGATAATCCTATTTGCCACTCAAGTCAATTACAGAGTTGTATAGTACAGAGTTCACCTTTGTCGTTCAATGGCGCCTATATTTAATAGCAAAGAAGGTCATTTTCTAGATAAAACACGTCCAACGTATTCGATTGTAATTCAGTGAAGATTTAATTTACATACCACATGTTAATGGAATCTACTCGCGATAGGATTTTTAGAAAATGAATTCTAGAAGACTCTTACGATTACAATTAAGCTAGCTTTTGGGTCTAACTTATGAAGAAACTTCATTCTTTTACATAGTTCAGCTAAAATGGATTTTTCCAAAATCGTAATATTACAAGTGTATACATAATTTTTTCGTTTAAAATTTAATTCCTCGTAAAAATAAATAAAGCGCTTTATGTTAATTCTGAAAGTAAGGATCAATAGTACAATTATATCATACTAGCGGGCCCGGCAGACGTTGTCCCGCCTTGATTATAAAAAAATCCTGAACAAATTACACACCAAAACGTTCCTTGTGAATCACTTTATCCAATGTTGAAAACCGCATAAAGATCCGTTCAGTAGTTTTTGAGTTTATCGCGAACAGACAGACAGACAGACGCGGTAGAGGACTTTATTTTATACTATGTAATGATATCGACGGGAGAAAGCGAAGATGTCATAACTTGCATTTTTGGCTAAATCACTTTTTACCATATTCTTGTATAAAAAAATATATTACTTCGAATGGTGTGGATCTCGCTTTCCTACGATTACATTTTTCATCGATACGACCTTAGTTATTTGCCTAGTTTTAGCACTATACATAAAAAAAAATGTAATTTTTGAAATTGTTTTTGACTCTGGTGTAAAGTTGGATTTTTCAAGTTACGGCAATTTCGCTTTCTTCCGTCGATATGTTATATGTAATTATATATCAAAAAGACGCTTAAACATGCGTTATAAAAAGCTGGTACTTAATACACCTTTTTATTAAATAATTTCAATACAGGCGAAATAACAGCATAACGCATTACGATAACCGTCAAAGAACTGAATTAACACGGAATGTTCAAACAAACTACGTCTCCTTTTTTTTAAATAACATGACATCAATCTGAAGTAATACATTTTTAAAATAAGTAAAAGTAAGTAATATAATAACTACTTTATAATATAACATCGACCTTTTTCATTTTACTTCATTTTATTAACTATCTTCAGAGACTTTACTTGAAGCAAAGCCGTTGCATCTCTAAATTCGGTCATTTAACCTGTACTAAGTTCTTCACATGTTTCAATGAAAAAGTGAATGCCGGGCGTCTATATTCTATTAAACGTAAATTTTTAGTTACTTCTTATTTTAATTAAAGGTGTGATTATAATATATGGAAAGTAGCACTGAAAAAGCACAATGTAATAGTCGCTTATATAAATGATTACTAAATTAAGATCGACCTTAAAAAAGTCCATCGGTTTCCTAAAATTGTAATCCTCCAGAACTGTCGCATAAAAGTCCTTTTCGTTTCCACATGTCTAGATACTCATGCGAGTTTATCTTAGAATCATATTACGAGCTCAACTGGTCATGAATATAGATATCACTGTTTGTTCTCTAAAACAGAAGTGCCGTCGTGCGTGGAATAGACTGACGCATAATTACATAGTATAGAACAAAGTCCCATACCGCGTCTGTCTGTCTGTTCGCGATAAACTCAAAAATTACTGAACGGATTATCCTGCGGTTTTCACCAATGGATAATGTGATTCATGAGGAAAGTTTGGCTATATAATTTGTGAAGGTTTTTCTTTATTATCAGGGCGAAATAAAGTCCGCCAGGCCCGCTTGTATTATATATATAATGCAAGATAATTTGATAATGTTTTTTTACACAAAAAGATAATAATCGTAATCGTAAATAGAATATACGTAAAAGCTGAGTTAATGAGGCAAAATTTCGTATTCAATTTACGAATTGTTATAAGAGATTCACACGTCTGATAAATTATGTTTTTCTTATTTACTTATGAAGCCGAAATGCTTTGAGGTAAATACATATTCTATAGTAATATTACTTACGAGCTAATTACGCTAAATGTGAAGTAGACTACAATGCAGTATGTTTGATATACAGTCAAAATTGAATAAGCGAGAGGTGTAGAAACGGCATCATATTTTTGAAGTTATACTTCCTTTGGCGCGTTACGGAAAAATGATGGGAGTAATTTTTTACGATGCGCGCGCACACCGTCACGAAAAACCGACACCCTGAAGGTATTACGATGTACGCGCACACCGTCACGAAAAACCGACACCCTGAAGTTAGCTATAGTCAAGTTTTGGGTCGGTTCGTCCAGGGTAGTACCACCCTTTCACAGAAAACCGACGTGAAATAACAATGCTTGCACTGTTGCGTTTCGTTCGGTCCGTGAGAGCGCCGGAAGCCCACCTCCCTTCCCCCTTTCCCTATCCCCCATACACAGGCTGGCAACGCACTTGCGACTCCCCTGGTGTTGTTAGTGTTTATGGACGGTGGTGATCACTTAACATCAGGTGACCTACCTGTTCGTTTGCCACCTTTTGATATAAAAAAAAAATAAAAAATTTGGTTTCTTTGTATTTGTTGTTTGTACTACTTTGTATTAAAACTTTCAATGTATTAAATACCTTTTTACTATTGTTAGTGTCGTTTTTTCTACAAACGTAGAATAAGGCGTAAGATAAAAGTTTTGGAAAGATTTTTATCTTGTTACGCTAAAGAAGTATAACTTCTAACGCGTGTACGTAAGTACAGACACACTATTTTTTTTATAGAAGTACATGAATGGCATTTCTCACTTATAGAGGTTTAAAAAACACATCTAATATGCAATGATAAATATGTATGTATTTTATATAGGTATTATTCTATAGAATTAGACATAGATGCTTAAAAAAAAACAACAATTCTTACACTGATATTTAATTAAAGAAATCCGTTAATTTCTTCCACGTTTCTATCTTTACATCTTGTATACCTTTTTCCAGTTCTTGAACAATATCAAATATTGTTTTATCTGCAACCCTTTCGAATAAAATACCATAAAAAATTGAGTAACCCGTGGTAAAAACATTATACTAACTCTTATAGAGATACAGACCAGTAACAGTCTTAGTTAAGAGGTCCGCGAGGAAAAAACCACGTTAAAATGACAGAACCTGGCAATTACTCCCACTTATAAAGTTTTCTCTTTTACCTAGTTCTGACTCAATCACGTTTGACTGTATGTATTAATTTAGTAACGTATTTTACTCATGATGCATTGTTGTTCGATAGAAACCAAACTTATCGCTAAGCATTGTTTCGCTACTACCATGATTTCACTTAAAAATCGAAAGACAAGTACTTAGCATAATCACTTAGCAACGCTTCTCGTCAGGTATAGTGTCGTCATACTAGATTTTTTTTTAAAGTTTGTATATTGCAAAAACTAATCAACGAAAACTGGATTGCATGCCGTTTCACTATTCGCTTGAAATAGTGAATCACGAATTTATTTTTGTTTCAAAACCATTCGAAGTTAATCCCAGCTAAGCCGCATTCAGAAGTTTTCCGACAATATAAAATTCAGACCGTGAAACTGTACTGACATTTCAGCAGTCTCCACGAAACTGAAACATGCTGTAGTAAATTTATGATAATAAATTTTAATATTAGCAACAGATGCGAATAATAATAAATAATAATTGTACTATTGAAACGGCTATTGCAAATTGGTGAATTTATAATCTCAATAAGATATTTAAATTTCCTTGATGGAATGTGTCCAGACCTTCTAAAAGTAGAAGTAAGTGTGGTAAGATTGACGACATCCATCATTTTTTGAAAGAGTGCAAAATTAATCAAATTGTGAGGATGCGTTTTATTAAAGAATACAATATTAATATCTGCGATGTGGATTTGTATAACAGCATTCTGGCAGAACCGATATCGGACTGTTGCAAAAAGCTGTGTAGCATATTTAGGCTTAGTAGTTAGTCAATTTGTCTATTTAGATTTAAGAGTTTTAGATATAAGTTTATGATGTATATATACATAGATATAAGTTACGATGGAACTGACATGTCAAAAATGATAAAAGTCCCTAAAGAAAATAAATTTTAAAAAAAACGGTTGTTGACAACATCATGATGATTATAATTCAGCATTGTTAATAATTTACTGGCGATACCGATACTTTAGTTGTTTAGCTTTAGTGTTTAGTTGTTATAGGTGATAATATAATACTCAGTATACTAAATGAGCTACAAAACCTACTGAAGAATTTTACATGATTTCTTTTCAAAATCATAGGTTTATACTCTAGCCATATTTTAATACTAGTAACCGTCCACAACTTCGTCTGCATTTGTATCCTATGAAGAACTATATACGATATTTATTTAATCTGTAATAACTATTAATATTTTTTTTACATTGTAACTTAATTGCTAAATGGCTATTTGATTAATGAAGGCTTTACGGAAATCCATCAATATATATTAGGGTGGACGTTACATTACACTTCCTCCTGGAGTTAATTACCCGCTGCTATGTCTCACTCCAACAGAAAACGTTAGTAACACAATATCAATATTTGTAAATACAACGAAAGGTAGATAACCTTTAAATTGTTTTATTAAACGAAACATTTAAAAAAACATGTTAAACCATATAAATATAAACCTGATAAAAATGTTGACTTCACAAAATGAATTGAAATACAACTCTGATACTTATATTCTCTTTGAAATGCTTTTCAGATATGGAAGATCTAATCATATGTATAAAAAAATCATACAATTTGCATACATTACTAGTGGTTATGTAACCATTACTAGTGGTTATGTTACCATGTACATATTACAGGGTTCAAATTAAGCTGGACAATTCTGGAATTAATTTGAAAAGTACTACAAATTACGAATATGCTTTGCCAATTGACAGTTTCATTAATTAAGCGATCATGATGTTTACTTTTTTTCTCTTATAATTTAATTCTCAATAACGACAAATACTCCATTTTATAACCAACGACTTCATCTACATTTGTGCCTTTATAAATGACAACACCATCTTTATGTAACTCTAACAATGTATTCAATGCATGCCGAGATAGCTCTCAGATTAAAGTATTTTTTCCAAATTACTTCACTTTTATCGTTATATTTTCGCCAAATTCAGTCATATTTTTATAAATTATAGAGTAAATACTATTCTGATATGTAAAATATCTAAATGTACAAAAAAATCCAGAGTCATGATGTTTGCCCACGATGAACTCCGAGACTACTCAAACGATCTTCATGAGAGTTGACATTAATTTATAATGTGGTCGAATTTGCTAGGTACCTAGGATAAATTATATTTCGATTAATGACCTCAATAATTTTAAATTACAAATTAAACGATTGTCAATGTTGATTATTGTTATTAAATGTAAGTTTCATCCGTCTCGAAGAGATGGCGCTTTAAATTACTTTGTTGACAAAAAACTGTACGAGCGACTGTTATAGATATATCATAGATGGAGCCACGTTTTAGTTTTGAATTTCTTATTCAATTTTACTTCAACATGTAATAACTGAGCCACCGCAACGCATTGCCGGATCAGCTAGTATTACTATAATGTTCATGAAAATCCGTTTATTACTTTTGCGTAATAGTAACAAACGTTCAACCATCCTTACAAACTTCCTCGTTAATCATATTTTAATAGGGTTACATTTCTGAAAACTATACTCAAGCACTTACCCCATAAATTAGTTTAAAAGCAATTTGTTTGCACAAGCTGTTGCAAACTCACACGTGCATACATACGAAGAGCGTGCATTAACCAACATGGACAGATAACGTAATTAGAATGAAGTTATGAATTGCCTCGCTCACCGTGCAGACAACGGTAATAACATCAATTAGTTTAAAACTATTTGATTTAATAGAACTGAATGTTCTTAGTTTGATCGCTAATGGTTGTTGAGTGGTCGAAATTCGACCATAACTCATTTAATGTATTAAGTTTCAATATTGTCACGGGTCGGGAAAACCAAAGAGTAAGCAAATATTGGACATTAGCAGACGTAAGGATCGTGAAGTATGACCAATAGAGACTTATAAATAAAGGCTTCGAGACACTGATGATAAGAATGTAATGAAGACGTTAGTACGCGAAAATCCATAATTAAATATAATGGTGGATATTACTTTGCACTTTTACTAATTGAGCACTGTTACGTCTCACTACAAAGGAAAATGTTAGTGAAGCAACAATGTTCGATCGCACAAATGCGGAAGCTCGTACAACATAGATCAACTAAATTGGAATATATTGGCGTTAGGGGTATTACACTACAGATTTTTCAGGATTATCTTAGTGGACGAAGTCAGCGTACCAAAATTGATAATATCACTAGCGATGATGAATTTCTCACCTACGGTGTCCCTCAAGGCAGTGTCCTGGGTCCGACACTTTTTCTTGTTTATGTAAATGACCTATGCAAATTAGATCTGCCTCATTGTAAAATCATTGCATATGCTGATGATACTGCTATAGTTATTTACGGCAAAAATTGGATGGAAGTCCAAACTCATGCTGAAACTGCTTTGTCTATAGTAATGAATTGGTTATCTACCAATCTACTCACGTTAAATATTGTGAAATCTAAATTTGTTACCTTCGGATTTAAAACCTCGTTATTACCTAGCAATGATTTTACTATTCAAGCGCATGCATGTGGTCTTTACATGAATCAACTTTGTAGCTGTCAGTATTTAACTCGTACCAACTCTGTAAAGTACCTAGGTGTTTTATTGATAGTGTTCTTTCCTGGCATGATCAAATTAATTATGTAGTCGCACGGGTAAGAAAATTGATATATGTTTTTAAAAACCTACGTTCAAGTCTTGACTTCTCAACGCTACGAACTGCATATTTTGCCCTTGGTCAATCTATTTTGATATATTGCATCACAATCTGGGGTGGTTCTTGTAAAACTTATCTTATTAAAATTGAAAGAGCACAGAGAGCATTATTAAAAGTAATGACTTCAAAACCTATTCTTTTTCCTACTCAGGAACTTTACTCAAGTTGCAAAGTTCTATCTGTTCGTAAACTATTTATTCTTCATGTTACACTTAGGAAGCATGCTCAGTTGATCTATGATCATAATTTCATTTGCACAAAGCGTAGATATGATCAAGTATGTCCTCGTGAGCCCCGAAGAACAGAACTTGCTGATCGCCATTATCATTATTTAAGTCCTATGCTATATAATAAAATCAACAAAACTCTCAATATTTATCCACTTATCAAAATTAAATGTAAAAAAAAAAATTACTTGGCTTTTGTGTCTAACGCATGAAGAAGCCGAAGAACTACTATCATTTACATAATTAGTTTACTTGCAAGTGTTTCTTGCTAAAATAAAATATTATCAAAACACACTTATATTCTATACATGCATATCACTCAACATGACATTAACTCACGCTTGCTTAGCAGCATTTCAGTATTAGATAAACTATTTTCCATTGTTGCATATTACGATTTATGTATTAACTTTTTCAAACAAAAAGCTTAGTGTTGTCCGGCGGTGAGTGTTAGTGGCTGTAACACAGTTATTAATTACAGCAGTCACTAATGCTCATGTAATTATAATTTTTGCTAGTAATTCGGCTAGCTAATATAATAATAGTAATATAGTTATAATTACCATTCTAATATTTCTCTGTAAAATTGTATATGTATAACTCTGTAAAATTGTATAAATTGTAAATTGTATAATTGTAAATTGTATAACATGAGTATAAATACATAAATAAATAAAATTAAACAAAAATTAAACAAGCTGCCGTAGCACTGTTAAAACGCCAAGACACCAAGACCTAACTAAGAGACATCAATGGAAAGCGCCTATTCGAAAAGGACCATCCTAAGCCTTCCTACGCTTGTACTCACAATTCTTCCGGCCAATTAAACTGTGCGCCTTGTTACCGTACAATTTAGAATTCAATTTTGTTTCTCAAACCACATTTGCTCCCATTTTCGGAGGTGACAGCGTTCTCCGTTGACGGCTACTTCGAGAAGGGTATCAATAAATTAGATATTATGTTTATAAGTGGATATTATTCTCCGAGTCCACATATATGTATAGTCCTCCACATCGATTTCGGTGATGGGAACTCGAAAATGTTTTATTGATTTCGAGCGTGAGCTCTAATGTAACTGGATAACCCAAACTTAAATTTGAAGACTCGATCTGAAACAGTGCAGTTGAACTAGCTGAATCTTCGTATACGTCTATGAAGGCTTTACTCTATCTTTTAACACTTGGTCATTGTGCAACACCTTGCAATACTCTTAAAGAAAGTAGAGCGCAAAGACGACCGTATTAAAGCGAGAATTTTCGAAACACTATAATATTGCAAGCGTCTACATATTAATAATACGTATATTCATGGTAATCATTTGAACAGTACAGAATTTTATGTACTGCATCGTCATTAGACGGTGAATTATAGAAAAACAAATAGTATGGAAATCTTCAACATTAGAAGACAGCGAGGTGTGGCCTTTTTCGTAGTAATCGATCAATATTTTTGATAACATTATTATATCGTAAAAGAACGTATGGTATCGTTTTTTCTACTACACAAATAATACGAAAAATAACGTAATTTATTATTCTATCCTTTGTCTTCATTGTAATAAAAGTAAATAACGAAAGAAAATATGTAAGCGTCCGTACCGTAAGCAGTCCGTTTGTTAATAAATATGAATTTAGGTCGGTACAAATCTTTTTTACATTAACCGAGGAGTTTCTACGGACCCACGCCTAAGAAGGGTACTCATGCTAATTCTATATCAACCTTATTACCAGGGCTTAACTGTTTTTTTTTCTGGAAAATTCTATGATGTTATATGGCTTTAAAACAAATGGTCCTTTTAAAGCTATATATATATAATTTTTTTTATGTTAAAAGCAGGCAAACGAACATGTGGGTCACCTGATGTTAATTGATTACCACCGTCCATAGACACTAGCAACACCAGGGGAGTCGCAAGTGCGTTGCCAGCCTATGTATGGGGGAGGGGTAGGGAAAGGACAAAGGGGAAGGGAAAGAGGGAAAGGAGGTGGGCCTCCGGCGCTCTCACTGACCGAACGAAACGCAACAATGCAAGCACTGTTACTTCACGTCGGTGTTCTATGAGAGGGTGCTACTAACCCGGGCGAACCGACTCATTAATACTGAAACTAGTAATAGCTACAGCGTGGCTCTACCACCTTCAAGACACCTTCATCGTTATCTATACAAATAAATAAACAAAATTGAAGTGTCTGTAATGTCAAAATAACAGTATTTTTACTAAATGAATATAAAAATACATGCAGTACTTATAACAAAAACAATTTTTTTTATTTCTTTGCCGATATATTCGTTTCGGCTAACCTCTGAAATGCTTTTGGCGAGACTTTCACTGGTAGATAACTGATGTTGTAAGGAGTAACTTAGGCCACTTATATTTAAATAAAAATCGTTACAGTTTCGCACAAATATATATTTTTTTTTAGGTTTACTTGTTAGATAATTAACCTGTACCTAAACATCTAAAATCCTATTACTACGTCACGATATCTTGACTTTTTATAATGCCTTAATAATCGATTTTTACAAGTACTAAGCTTTGTCGATGTGTGTGTTCTTGCGTGGAAAAGCGAGGTAAGCGATATACGCAGGACAACGTAAACAGAGTTGCGGATTTTAGCTAGTAATATTTATAAATCCACTAGTCTCATAGTCACAAAATATATCCAAGAAAAAATACACTAAGCAGTTTTAAAATTATTGACGCAACACGTTTTGATGGGTTTTGATAGTTTTCTTTGTCCATTCGCTTGTGTGCATATCACTTTTGTTTAATTTTGAAAAGTGTTTTTTTTTTTTGTGTACACAAAAATTTTATGATGCTCAGTTTTATAATGCGACTATTTTCTTCTAGTGTCTACACACAAATAAATTATAATTATATTATAGTTTGTTTATCTATCGCCAAGCAAATTGTGTCGATATTTACGGAATACCCTTTTCCGTAATCTATTACCAAGCAGTATATAGTTGCTAAGTAGGTGGTAATAAAACACAATCCTCGAACACAGCTTGAATAGAAATGTAATACAACGACGTAACTTTTTATTTTTTTGCCCACGAATAAAATGGAATGTGAACGATAGATAAAAGAAGTCGATCCAGCTAATTCTCATTCGAACCATGATCTTTATCCCGTTTTCGGTAACGGTTGGGTTTGGAATCAAAATGGTTTTTATTACTATTCAAAACTACATACATAAACAAAACAAACTTAAACGAAATATACGATAGATATAAATAAATAATATTGACCTTTCAATATCCTTACTAATATCATAGATGCGAACGGGAATTTGTTTGTTTGTTACGATTTATCAACTCAACCAATCATCGTAAAATTTTGCATACAAGTTGCATATATTAAAGATAAAGTATGCTACTACCGATGAATAGACCAAATATACGTTAATATGAGCGAAGCTGCGGATAAAAAGCTAGTAAAAGCTCATCGAATAGAACTCAGCCCGAACCCACGACCTCTCCTCTCGCCTCAGTAGTAGGTGATAGGAATTTCTACAATAATGCTACGACAATATTTAAAATAAAGCAGCAAAGCCAACTTCCGTTTTTCAGTCTGAAGGGTGCGTTTGATATCATGCTGGTACACAAGACAACAAAATTCTTTTTTTATGCCAAAAGGCAGCAAAAACACAGACTGCCCACATGCTGGTAAATGTTGCTCAGGTGGACTGACAACCTAATTGCTACCATTAAAACAAAATAAAACAAATTTGTAATAAAACATTTTCATCCACAATCTAAAATAATATGAATGAAAGACATTTCTCAGAATTGATTTCCCGAATAGATTTATAAGGGAAATTAATTAAGCTCCAAATAGAATGAATAACAAAATCTCAGTAAATAGGGATTCACTAACAATTACGGACGAGTCCTTACTTCCCAGAAATCCATTTTACCTGAATAATCTTGAGCTTCTCAAATAGATAATGAGAACTCACTAAGTACCTATTTGTTATTTATGGTTTGTCTTAAAATCTCGTAAAACCCAACAACAGTCGTAACCAATCTATACTAATATTATAAAGCTGAAGGGTTTGTTTGTTTGTTTAGCTGTACGCACTAATCTCAGGTACTAAAAATTCAGTGTTCGATAGCTCATTTATTGAGGAAGGCTACAAGCTATATATCATGACGCTAAGACCAATAGGAGCGGAGCACTAATGAAGAATGTTTCAAAATCGGTATCTTTTTCCTTTTGAGAGCTTTCGTTGCATGTTAACGTTAGCCCAAAATAACTATTCTACGCGGACGAAGTCGCAGGCAGAAGCTAGTTTTAACATACTAGCCATGCCCGGCGTTTAACACGTTTGTTATTATTTATTGTAATTACAATTCATTGTCAGACATAATATTGTGTAAATAATCTCCATATTCGGACGTTTACGCATACCAATTTTTATGAAGATAGGTATAACAGAATGGTATAAACCAAACAATTTATATATGTCAGTAAAGTCAGTACTAAAGATATCAAGTCAGTTCTCGTTACTTTTTATGACTTTTTTTTGCCGGTTGATATCTATGTCTGTTGTAAATAACACCGAATTTCACTCTCTTTTAATGAAAATTCAATCCTTCATTCTTTTTGCCAATAAATATCCTTCACGACCAAATTGCGTTGACGTCTATCAATATCATATATATAAACCAACAACCATTTGTGTGTATATATTATATATAAATTGTGTACATTATTGTTATTACTTTGCCTAGAAAAGACAAAAAAGTTTTAGTCAGTTTATTGTTAAAAACATACTACTCGTATTTTAACGAGTCGGTAAAATGCTTATGCAAGTAATTAAAGTAAGAAACGAACCTACTCCTTCCTGAACGCCGGCAACGCATCTGTGATGCCCATCGTGTCGCAGTTGTCCATGGGCGGCAATGATTACTTACCATCAGATGACCTGTATTTTTGATCGCCTCCAAACGTTAAAAAAAAATGTTTTATAAGTATAGTATACAATATATTAGTGAAGTTTTAAAATCAACGTATCTTCATTCTATCGTTCAACTAAACAGGAAAAACGACATTTTGAAATGAAAATAAAACATTTACATTTGTTTTATTTACTCAGTCGGGCTAACGGAAATGTTTATATAAATAATAGTCCAGGGAAGAGTAAAAAAAATGGAATACGAAGCGCGACGTAGCAGAGCTATCGCAAAATCTAAACGAGCTCGAACGGAATGGGTTCCACGAGCGGGTTTATTCGACTAAGCGTAATATTCTGTTTGAATACAATATTAGTTATCTCTATAATTAATGATGTGACAGAAAGGTTTCCGCTATTATGTTTTTACGTTTAATGTACCCATCACAGTTAACATGATGTAGTGAATCCCTCGAGATTTGAGTTGAAATAAAATTTGCTCATATTTTCTTCTATAGCTGTATAGATTTGCGTTTTGAATATGATTTATATTTTGAAGCGATGACGGCCCACTGGTTTACGTATTCAGATATCTCGTCGATTGAGATAAGTTTCAATACTTGTTACATTACTTGCCGAATACTTCAATAATGACCCGGAACTTTTTACTTACTTTTAGTACTTTTTTCTAAGCCCAGTTGGCTTAGAAACTTGGTTAACTACCACCATCAAGCGTAGTCCGGTGAAGCTGTTAAGACCTTGCTAGGTCAATAGCGTAGACAGTTCAAAAAAAAAAACCACCCTCAAGCTGGAAATCTATCGCCAATTATCTGTAAGTGTATTCCGGCAGCTGTACTTGAAAGCGAGTCACTCTCTAGGCTTAACATGATTACCATCTTGGACCTCATAATCATTTAATATCAGGTGAGATTGTTTTCAGACGTTAAAACTTATAACCTTAAAACCTATGTCTTATATGATACAAAATTTCTATGTAGTCTAGCAAGATAATATTATAAGACCAGCATAATTACCAAAACACATTTATAGGTGCTTAATGAGAGATTTTCAAGTTCAAGATCGTCGCTTACTAGACGAATATAAAAAAAACTATTTGGCTATGGTTTGATCATGGTGTCGTTCTTCTCCAAAAACACAAGTTCATTATGGGATTCAAGCAGTCATAATGTTTTTTTTAACTGACTACCCGCTACTGGCTTGACGGGCATTCATAGCTTCACCGGTTTTTTTGGGCGAGCGCTTAAGGCACTCAGCTGAAATGGCAACTGCGTAAAAGTGTCAAAGTGACCGGATCTCGGCTTGTGCTGTTGCGTTGCATGCAATTTCGCGCCTTGATCTAAACTGTGTATACGTTGGTGAGACGCGTATGTGTACATACATATGTTCTGCACGAACGGGTACATGTATTTCGAATCTGGCAATTTCGGCTAATGTTTACTAACCATATATAAGCAATCTAGTAATTAATCGGCAAACTTTTAATTTACCATTCGTAAGAAATAACATGGGCCAACACTGTCCTTTGTATCGCATGCTTTTTCTAATACTTTACGTTTCCAATTTGATACATTCTTTTTGTGGCCTCAGCTAGAAAAAAAATTAAGGCAGTCATAATGACTGAAGCCGACAGAAGTGATAAGTCAAAACAATGATATGTTCTCTTTTGAATTTTTAAATGGATTATGGTATGAATTATTTAAATTTCATAATTTGTACATTGTTATTAGTCTTTTTTTTCACATCTATTAGCACTGAGCAATAATTATATAGGTACATTTTATTAATTAACAAAACATATGAGGGACTGCGTAATCTCAACACAAACCATTAATATTAGACGTACACAGGCCGCTAGTCTGATATAAGCCGCGCAAGCGCAATACGCTTGGTCATGCTTTACTAGCATGTCATGACGTGAAACCATAATTTTATCTCCGGCCAAAAATACCGCTCAAGGCACCTAGAGTAGTTTTCATTAAAAAAAATATAAATGTTTTATTTATATGAATTTTACCTTGTTTTAATGCTATGAAACACTTTCTCTTGTTTTGTACATGCTATGTTCACATTTAGCACGGGTCATGTCAATTTTTATTCGAACTCAGTTTTGTGAAGTTAAGTAAATAAATAAACCAAAAAGAAAAGACCTTCTTTCAGAACTTTTGTTCTTACTGTGTTTTGTGTACGCACATAGATGGGATGCAGTGGAAACGTTGCGTCCTACCTAGTACCGTCAAATTGGTGACATATCAAAGAAAACATATTCAGTCAGTGACAATTTTAAGGTTCATTAATGTCAAATATACCAACATTCATATTTATATAAGACTTGCTTTTGCTCATGGCTTTGTTCGCTTTAATGCAAATTTGTCCAAACCCTCGACAATAGTACTTGTTTTTGGATCAAACTTACCCTTGGATGCTGTTTTCTGTACCGGCAACTTTGAATAGCTAAGGCGTGAAAACGAAACAAACAAAATTACATTCGCATTTATAATATTAGTTAGGATTTTAATATATTTTAAGGCCTTTATAAAGCAATAAGCTTACCGTATACTCGCGAAATGTAGTATTACTATTAATTTAAATTTGGTACCTCGAAAAGTCTTTAGTGCCTGACGTTACAGCCTTTGTCTTCGGTTCCTCCAGACTCGGATTCAACAAAACGTCTATTAAAAATCCAGAAATAACGTCCCCCGGGACTGAGCAAACGACCGACGCCTCCCATTGTGCGAGCTCGCCCTCTCTCTGAAGAATTTAACTCCGACGCTCTGCTACGGAAAACTGCTTTCATTGTCTACGTACTTGCTCTATTTTGATAAACGACTCCTCATATTTTTATTTATCTACGAGAAATAATTATTTATACAATGAATATTGTTATTTTTGTCTCTAATAAGGGAGTTAATATATGCAACGGATATTGGAAAGTACCAAAAACAAGAATTGATACGAAAAATATTCTTATAAGAAGTAATGATACTAATTTTATAAAATACTAGTGAACATGTCGGACGTTGTCCCACCCTGATAATAAAAAACATTTTGACAAATTATATATACCTAAACCTACCTCATGAATCACTGTATTTATTGGTGAAAACCGTATGAAAATCTGTTTAGTAGGTTTTGGGGTTTATCGCGAACAGACAAACAGACAGACGTGGCAGAGGACTTTATTTAATAATATGTTGTGTTAAGCTTTTATATATTATTCGGTTACGTACATTTGATATGTTTTATTCGTATGTCGTCTTCTTATATACGAATCAACACAATGGTATTGAATTGTATTTATAGTGCACTTTTTATATCACTCGTGTTCAAGCATTCCGTTAGGTAGCGAAACATTATTGTACATAGTAATCAAATATTTGTGATCTAACAAACAAACTTTATTCATACAAACAACGTCTATCGACTATCAGCTTACCCGCGGCTTGCATCATATACAGGGATAACGTAACTTCTTATTAATGAAAGTATTCCTACAAACGTATAAACTTTGCCTCTCTCTAAAAGTCGTATAGTTTGAATAAAAATGTAGCATTAAAATCCATAAACTTAATTCTTCGTTCAATTTACTTATTACGTATTGTTACTATCAAAGCCCGCTACCTTAGAAGTGCCTTAAAACCACGAATAATACAAGAACTTTTTATAAACATCCGACCTCTCGACTTTTGGGCGTTGCGCGAGAGCGACCCTCCATTAAGCCAGATAAGACACGGCTGCGCCGCACTACTGCTCTTAACGCCGGAAAATACGAGAGGTGCTTTGTTTCTTAGATGCTATACAAATGATGAATAATTTTCTTTTAGTATATTCTACCGCGACATTGATTAAACTTTTAACTAATTGTAAGTTTCTATATATAACAAATATACAATTAAATATGTGTTCTTTCTAACGCACATTTAGTAAATTAGATTACTTAACAAGTTGATCGGTATACATGAAACTACAAATAGAATATATAAGAGATGAATTATAAAGTAGAAAGAATAGTAAATCAGTAAGGGATGAAGAGGGAATTGAAACGTCGTCGGGCGGCGACGGCGCGGCGGCGGCGCGGCTGCTTCGTGAGCTGAAAGGCGCGTGCGTGTGGTGCGGGGCGGGCGCGGGGTGTGCGGGGCGAGGAGGGGTGCGGCGCAGCCTCCCAGCTGCTGCACTCCGCCGCCGCCCGCCGCCCGCATCGATCCCGCCCGGGCCGCAGCCTCCGGCGAGCCGGGCCTCAACGCGCGCGACCCGAGCGCGCTCCGCACGCGACCGCGCGCCTTCACGAGCCCCGTGGCGCGACATCGTCTCCAACCGCACTGTTGTCGACCGGCCCCAGCACCACGCGCCCATTCTCATCTCGCGCCAACAACAATAACAGTCATCGTCTGTGTTACAGGTTATGATCGTGACTTACGTAACGTTCGAAATATCGTGCGTACTGACAGGTTTCATGTGCGACTAGTTTACAACCGACCGCCTAGTGTCACCTAATAAATCCCTATTTAACAATGTTTTATATGTCGTAAACCCGCAATCTACTTTGAACACGCAACCGCATACTTAAAAATAAATATTAAATTTCATAATATACGATAGATAAAGTTTAGTATTGTTTAAATTTAGTGTTTTTTATGATTAGAGACTCTGCTACGAGCACATAGATTTCTTACAATCTGTAAATCTTCGGATCGTAATGTCATGAATAATATCATTGAAATAAGAACTTTATACAAAGGACTTAAGGTATATAAATGAGAACTACGTCCGTCTATCGAAGAACTAACTTCAACAATTACAAATGGAACTTCATACTTAGATTTCTATTACAGAAATACAGGTATAATTTGCTAAATTTGTTTCTAAATAATATACTGCTATAAAAGTACTTTTATAATATTGGTTATATAATTTAATAAGCAATAAATAAAATATTTAAATAAATATTATCACAGAAATTGTATGTAAGTAAAAGTTGTATAATATGTTGTAATAATATATTTTAAATAAAATATTACGATGACATAAAAAGTCAATTAATTTGTCAGAAATTTGGCATATTAGATTCAGTTAATTTACAAAACTATTTTTTTTCACAAATAATTATATCAATAACAGTAATATTTTTAACCAATTAAATTGTGTACGTTGATAGTTCATACAAAAGCGTAAAAAGTTATATTATATTAGGGTGCATACACACACAGTCACTTTAAAAATAGATACAATTTTTAAAATTCAATATTAAAATAATGCGTCTACTACTTCATAACATATTATAAGGCCTTTTACATATTACATTTTTCAAGGAATTAATAGACACGTGGATGTTCATTAAATATATTTTCCTGAATTTTACCTTATGTATAGGAAAACCCTAAATTTAATATTCATATATTTTTATTGTAAATATTTTGAGCTATTTCTTAACTTACTAATTATATTTATTTATGTTCCCATTAACGCAGTTTGACGATTTCATATTTGCAATTAGCATAACACTAGAGTAAATAATTTGACTACAATTAGCAAAACGATAAGTCACGTTTCGAATGACCACGGGATCAATACCAATTAATATATCACGTAGAAGGATTAGCATAAACGTCTCACTATTTAACCAATGATTGAGATATATTAATCAGTTTACCGTCCAGCATCGTTCTTAGAAAAATACATAAATATCCTGCAAAGGAACATCCGTGTTTAACTCTTTCGCGGTTCAATAGATTTTTTATTAGTATATGTAAGTAAATAACCATTTGGCTATTTGCCGACATATGAAGTCACTCATCGATCATTAACCGTGATTATTTTCGCGGTGTCGAGACGTGGGCGCGTGCGCATCTACTTTTTTTTTAACTTTAAATATTTACCGAAAACAGTAATGAGCCGCGGCGCGGTTGCCTCGTGAATTCGGTCGCACTCGGTTAGTGTGGAAAGCGCTTTATAAATGGCTTCTGAGAAGGAGAAAATGGCTGCGGCCGAAACCAAGTCGCCTTCCGCTAGGCGGAATTGTGCCTCACCTGGGAAAAAAGGTAATTAATATTAAAACACTTATAATATAATCAAAAATACATACTTTTAAACTGACTCTTGTTATTTTTGTATATTTACCAGCTAGCTCCCGTCTGCTTCGTTGGGCTTTAGAAAAACGGGTCAATGGATAAAAAAAAATCAAGAAACTTGTATGAAAAAATCCGTATCGAATAGTCATAGCGGTATACCGATACTTTTAGTAGTTTTAACGTGATTGACTCACGAAACTCACCTCAAAGAAACTATATTTTTTTATATTATATGTATATAGATAGGTTACTCGTTAAGACCAAACGAATTTATTGTTGAGTCTGGTAAGACTAGTAGATTTTGTATAAAAAGTAAACATTTAACAGTACATGAGGATTGTGTCCGAATGGGCATTGAACACCATACACCAGATTTAACATCCGTAACTGTAGCACGCTTAATTTGTCCCGCTTCGAGGCTCAAGGCATGCATATATTCAGCATCAATCAAGGTAGCAGAGTATCTGTACACGAATGGACCACTATAACTTTCTTTTGTATGTCACTATTTGAAATCAGCCATTGTATATCCATCGGCCGAGATGCCGGCAGATCAGAATTCGGGCATTGGTTCATAAATCTCCCCGTGGTTGCCGTCGTTTCTTGATTGCAGTGTGTTTACTGTCGGATGTAGTACTGACACTATTAGTCATTTTTGAGTTTATCGCGAACAGACAGACAGACGTGACAGGCGACTTTGTTTTATAATATGTAGTGATAATAATTTGAGACATTTACTTCAAAACATTTGAGAAACTTCTAACGCACCATGTCAAATATATCATCATTACATAATATAAAACAAAGTCCCTACCGCGTCTGGCTGTCTGTCTGTTCGCGATAAACTCAAAAACTACTGCACGGATTTTCTTGCGTTTTTCACCTGTAGATAGAGTAATTCATGAGGAATGTTTTAGTATATAATTTGTCTAGGATATTTTTATAGTCAGGGCGGGACAACGTCTGCCGGGCCCGCTAGTTATATTATAAAACAGATATTATTCATAAAAACCTCACCTTTTACACCTACCAACATTTATCTCTGCACCACCTAATGGTTGACTGGCAGAGTATGCCATAGGCATTAAGTCCGCCATTGCGTATTTAACGCATAATGTGTAAATAAATAAATAAATAATTAAGTATAGCAAACACTAATACTTAACTCGAAAAACAACTAAATGAAGAATTATTAACCTAATATATATCCACCATAATAATATAAATGAAAAAGTAAATCTGCCTGTCTGTATGTTTTTTATCTTTTCACGACTAAATCACAAAACCGATCGCAATGTTGTTTGTCACAGAAATAACTTGGTATCTCAAGAAGATCATAGATACTTTTCTACTAACTATTTATGAGAATAGAGAATGGGCAAGTATAGGACGTTACAGGGCTATAAATTTAATACACACAAGAGTGCACAGATTTTCGTAAATCATAACTATAATGAAATATTGAACTAAAAATGTTGAGAAGCAACTGTAGGACTCAAAATTTAGGATTATACGATTTGTATGTGAGTAACGCAATAACAATGAGTATATTAAAAAAATCTCCTAGATCTCGACAACAGCTCCACCTACGAAGTCCAATTATGACTAAGAACCACCCAGAAGATCTCATAGCAACAAACAAAGTTATCAAAATCGGTTAAAGTTTTTTTTTTTAATTTACTATTATGGAAAAACAATAATTAGGAAATTATTACGAATAACGTGTAGTCGAAAAGAAAAAATTGAATCAGAAATTAAAATAAACATTAATTCCAGTGAAACTAACCTCAATATAAAAATAGGCCGATCACACATAAATCAAACTATCGATTCACATATTGGTAACCTCCAGGTGAACAAGGTGAAGGAAAAATAGTACGGAAATAAACCAGTAACGTTCACTTATACGACTTCGCACCTTCACGGTCGATGTCGCGAATCGGCTTAGTTCAAAGTCAACGTGATTGCAACTCTATTCGGTCCCATTTTGTAATGGCCTAATCTACCATTACATTCAACAATACCAGTATCGACAATACAAAGTACAATATAGACCCGCGACTTCATTGTCATGAAGGGACGGTATTGGTTTTTTCATGGGAATTCGTGTGTATTCGGATCATATTTGCAAATATTTTGAAATTTATCGTTACTACCTACCTTCAACAACTCTTTTGCTAATTTTAGGTTACCTATGTTAAGCATCATTATTGTTCATTAGTTTTATGGAATACATCATATGTTGTATCCTAAGGTTATAGTCTGAAGAGTTTCTCTATATCTCCGCATAAGTCAAGTAGAAATGTGTTTAGCAGAGTTGGAGATTAACCGAAACTGGACTATATAAAAGATAATATCTATGGTCATAATGATGAATATTGTCTAAATTGGAAAAATAAGTTAAAACGGATAAGTGGTTCTAAAGATATAAACACACTAACAGACAGACAGAGAGACGTCGCGTTTTACAAAATACGGGGATATGTGTAGATACTGTATTTAACATTTATAGATTCAAGTACGTTTGTCTAAGAATCATATTTAAACTTCAATATTCTTTTTGTTTATTGCTTAGTAAAGGTACGAGGCAATATCTTGACATATTTGAAAAACAGAATATTTAAGCGTATAAACATTTAAATAAGGTGTGGTCTATGTATGAGTTTACCTCTATTTAAAGTTAGAGACACGAGTTTTTCTACGGGTAAAATTTTGTATACCAAAAGTGTTCAACAATGGTTACAATTAATTTTATACTATTTTACCAAAGCTTCCTCTTAAACTAAAGCGTCCTTTATTATTAGTCCTACGATTGCGTTAATATGCGAATCTACTTTGCTTTCTGAGTGGGGATTCAAGATAACAGTTTTGTCGTTAAACAGAACATCTTTGACGGCCGTATCATGTTAGACTTCCTTGAGTGAGCCAAGGGTTTGCGTCATAACGATGGGACTAAAGAGCAATATTATTGTCACGTGTTTAAAGTTTATCTGTTGGTGCTCGTTCTTTCATTGAAGCAACTATATTCTCGTTATATAATTTTGTTATTTCATAAGAACTTCTTTTTTCATCTAGATCGATTTTAGTATTATTATTTTGGCATTACTATACTCAATTTATAATTGTAACCAATGTACCGACTTTGAATTACCTCTCCACCATTACTGCTTAGCGTCTATAGAAAAGCGTAGTGATAAGTGATTCAGAACGTACTCTAGTATATCATGTCAATATAGGTTCAGCCTTTTCAGAGAATTGCTACAACCAATAGCCAACCCATTGACCGAGACAGTTTGGTCAACCTAACTGTCTCGCCCTCCGCCGAACCCATGCAATGGAAGCTAGATCCTCTGCCCTTCTCTCTTTGAACCGATCTGGCAATGAAGAAAATGCCATCCGCAACCGCCACCTGCCAGTGTTTTTAAATGAGATTGTCTCCTCTGCCTCCATAGTTTTTACGTCGTTTTTTCTCCCACGGTTATTTTTAAACGAGGCTTCCTGCCTCACTCCATCCTAAGGTATCTAATTTTTTAACGTCTTTTTCGCCTAGGGTATCTTTTTAACGAGATTTTCTTCCTCCATCCATAGATGAGTGTGATGAAGCAAGCCCGTCCCTATCCCGTTCCCTGGTCTCTCTGAGCAGAGGACTATTGCGAGAGGCGCCGTCTGCCAGAGTATGCACCCAGTCCGGTACTGGGTATCGACCACAAGGAGTGTTTATCGGCTCTCCAGCCTCGAGTCGCAGTGTTCCGAGAGACTTTGAGTAGGATGTAGCATTTCATAACGCACTACGGCCCTGGTAGGCAAGTTAAGGCTCCTCTAACAGGGACTATTCACGCCTGCAATTCTACCCCCTATAGATTAGAGCTAACAAGTATCTCATCACGCCTGCTTAACCTCATTACAAGTCCTACCGAACCTAACCTAGGGCATCGCTATTGGATCAATATAGGAAATACATGATTAAACACACACCATACTATCGAAATGGCTAATATAACAATTTTCATATAATAAAATACTAGTCTATGAATCTAATAATATAAAAAGAGAAAATGATTTTTTGTTTGTGACGGGCACACCCAAACATACTTAACCGATTTTAAAAATTTTACACCCATAGAAAGCTACATTATTGGCGAGTAACATGGGCTGTATTATTTTTTTTTAAATTACACTAATGCGAAAAGTAAGGTGCAAAACATTAACTATACGTAAAAAGAGCTGTTGTAGAAGGGAAGCTATGAGTTAAGTTATATATTAAATAACTACGTGTCCCAAGTATAAGCTTAATTATAAATCATAATTACCACTCTAGTAAGTTTAATTACTGCTCGTATAAATTTTTCGCACCGTTGAGCTAAGTCCGAAAGTTTGCATTATTAAATGAGAGTACCTAACCATTTAGCAGGAGGTCCAATAAGCCGGGCTAACGTTATACCAAAGGCTTTCGTCCCTTTGTGCGGACACAAAGGGCCGTTATAGTGAATAGAGGAGTTTTCGACGGCTTTGACGTTGGGTACGATGATTACAGAGCGGATGCTTCGTTATCTGCCAGTTACAAATAGTTATCGAATTATTATTCTATAGTACATTTGTATTGCAGATACCAGAACACATAAGTGCTTCACAACTTCCGAGTAGAATTGTTTATTCAGTTTTAATAAATTATTTTACACGGTAACCTTGGGGATAATACTTTTTATTGAATGAAAGGTACTTTACGTCCTTTTCTTTAAAATTTCACGATGCACGGTTGAGTAGTTAAGGCGTAATATCGTAACAAACAAACTCACATTCGCATTTATAATATTATTTAGGAAAACGTCTTATTACCAACTACATACCCTGGTATTTCCATACCCTGGTATTTATCTCCTATTAGTAAAGATCTCATTCAAGGGTCTTTCCCTTACAACAAATTACTTTAACTCCTAACCATGTTGTAATAGTTTTTATCCCCGCGGGGGAATCCTTTTGGAGGTTTACCTAGCCGGGTAGAATAGGTACGAATGCCAGATTTATGCTTACTAAGCCCCTCTGTGTTTTTCTACCCGACCCGGCAGGTGTTATTTCCTCAACTTGTAGACTGATGAGGGAAGCCCTAAGGCCTTCATTGACGAACTGGTGGGAGGCACAACGAACACTAATGCATATTAGCCACATGGGCATGTGTAAGAGGGCGACGAACATACCCGTGTCCATCGCCCCAGGCCCTCCACTACGTCGCCATGTGGTTCGTCGACTGCTGAAGGGGAGTCGAGTGGTCTGTTTGATGATTATCCATTAATGTTTTTTCCACCATCTCTTTCACCGATCATTAATATATCTTGCTTAGTAGGCTAAATAAAGCTAAATAACAATATTTTTAATGAAAACCTTTTTATGTTATGTAAACATAATTTATTTATTCTACATATTTTATAAAGAAACCATGATTTTTCCATCCCAATTAGATCCATCGGGATCTACTTGTTTGCATTGGTAAACAAACATTTTTATAGATATTAATTGCCGTTAAGTATTAAGTACAAAAATATCTCGACGAAGGGAATGAAAGTACACAATTAAATGAATAAAAAGAATCCTCCATTTATTAACTTTCTTCGAAGTTATATTCTCTATATCAATGAAAGTAAAATTACGAAATTGGGCCCTGTCTTACCAGATTATTTTAAAGTTTACGCTTTCTTAGAGTCTGAGTGAGGCAGGGGACAGTCTCATTTCGAATGGAACATTTAGAAGGGTCGAACAACTTCCAAGATAGGAACTAAACTTTTTAAATTTGATCTTGATTCTGTACCGAGTTCCGTAATTTCTATCCTTCATCATTACATATTGTACAACAAAGTCCTCTGCCACTTCTGGCTTCTGTCTGTCTGTTCGCGATAAACTCAAAAACTACTGAACGGATTTTCATGTGGATTTCACCAGTGATAATTTCTAAAGAAGGTTTAGGTATATCATTTGTCAAGGTTTTTTTATTATCAGGGCGGGACAACGTCTACCGGGCCCGCTAGTAATAGATAACTTTATCTCTTATTAAACATAATAGATTGTAAACATTTCAATCCTAAGTAAATATACTATTCCGAAATACAGCTGAGTCTTCAAAATGATACCCACACACAATCATTTTTGTAATACTGGGCAAGAAGTATTTTTTCTAATATAATGGGACAGGGAACGTATTCTTTCAATGTACGAATTCCTTCAGAGTGTGTCTCCTTTACATTCACACTAGTTGAATTCAAATTTTTATATAAGCCATTCCAATTTTATCCAATATTGTGATAAATTTATAAACCAGATCTGACGTCTCCATCGAAAAGTTATTAACTAAAAGTTCATGTCCCACTTTCTGCTAACATTGCGTAGTGAATCGAGTCGCTTAAGAGTATATCTGTGAATGACAGTCACATATATTTGAAGAGCTACGCTGGTATTTCATCGCAGAATTATTTGAAACTAGGTTATTTCAGGATCTACTTTTGCGTAATTATTTTTTATTTTATACATTGAATATAAAACCAGTACATATCTCGAACACGAAAGCTGTCTATAAGTAGAGATATATTTTAAAAAACATTTCCAAAATCACAAATAACTTGTTAACATACTACTAAAGAATACATTAATTTAGAAAATAAATCTGCCACAAAATCGAAGGGTGTTACCATAGCGTGGGTCGTGAGTGCAGCGTATGTTATGATGTCATGTACTTCTAACACATGTTAGTACTCATACTAACACGACTATACTAAAGTGTGAGAGGGATTTTTAATATCCAATATTACTGACAAAGATGGTACTACTCATATTAACATGACTATACTAGAGAAAGATAGATATACTGTGATATCTCAATAGTCTTTATAATATCTTTTACTTACAATAAATATTATTTTGTAGTAAAATATAACGATAAATTATGACATAAATTAGTTATAGGTTATATCACTAACACAAAAAGTAGTTTTATATACATGATTACAATAGATTAAATAAAATAAGTAGTGTTTTCTTCACCGAGGTATTAATATTTTCATAAAAAAGAAAACCTTATCGAGTATATACAGTACTTTTCACGAAATATAGGCAATTATTGACTGTTATCTAGTGAACACTTGAACAAGAGCAAGGCATCCAGTGACGTATAAGGTACTGAATATGACCGTAAAATGAGAATACATTAATATAAAACAGGGAACAGAATACGTAGAGCTCGTATGTAAGAGATCAAAAGGATTACTAAAAGGACATGTTAAAATACAAGGATGTAAGTGCGGCATTGTTCTTTTGCTTAGCAGACATGAGCTAGTACTTAGCTCGGGCGCTTGTTTCGTTCTGAAAGTGCTCCACGGCCGCTCTGTCACTTTACGAACCTGCATTAGCGCACCCTTCACGTTTATTTGTTTCAAAGAAATTTACAATTCCGAATTATCGTTTAAAATGTTTATAGATATGATTCTTCTGTACGTGTGTATGTGACTGAACTCCTCCCAAACGGCTTGACGGATTTTAATGAACTTTTTTGTGTGTCTTCACTCCATGTTCGTTGATCCACTACACAACACACAAAGAAAATCTCGGCAAAATCGGTCCAACCCTTTCGGAGGAATTCAGTCACATACATATGTGGAGATGAATTATCACTACAAATTATGAAACATAGTCGCCTGCCACGTCTATCTGTGCATGATAAACTCAAAAACTAGTGAACGGATTTTCATGTGGTTTTCTCCAATAGTAAAGTGATTTCTAAAGAAGGTTTAGGTATATCATTTATCAAGATTTTTTTTATTATCAGGGCGGGAAAATGTCCGCCGGGCCCGCTAGTATATATATAAAGATATAGGACAAACTGGTAGACAAATGTTTTAATCACATTATATACCAATTACGTGAAATATACAGATAAGAAAATATACTCTTAAGTAATGTAATTACTTCCAAACTTAAAAGATAAGTTGTGAAAACTCAGAAATCCATTTTATATAATTGGATGGGATTTTTTTATAATAAGAATCTCGAGGGCCGGAGAAAATTACGCTCGTTTAAGCAACGTCTATCCCGAATCTTTAGAATTCAGAAATCGAATTTCGAATTCATTCCAGTTCTATGCAAATTTATGAAAATGTAACAAGTGCTCTGATTTTGACTCAGACATTAACTTGGAATTTCGAAACCTCTAAGAATCTTACTTAAAATACAATGACATAATACTCAACATTAGTTCCCAAAATTTATATTACTTCCTTATTTTCATATTCCATGGTGATACGGTTTTTTTGTAATGCCCTCTTCGCCAGTTATTCACAAGTTGAAAATCTATTGCCAAGTACTTATTGGTGTATTTCAGCAGCTGCACTCGAGAACCAGTCCTGCTCTAGCTTTAATGTATTATCGTATAAGATCACATAATATTAAATTTTATAATTTACTTCAGCCTGTGTTCATTTACGGCTTATCATAAGCCTCTCCAAAGTATCGGTACAGTACTTGATTTTTGACGGCATTCGCATTCAATTTTTTTCGTTTATTTTTCTTAGACCGTTAACTCCAACTAGCAGGTAACCAGTCTATTTGCCTCAACGGTGGTGTGTATTCTAGTGAAGCTGCGGAGGCCCGTCAGGCAAATAGCGTAGTCAGTTCTAAAAGAAATGAACGGTTGTCAATTCTTTGGCAGATATAATATGACCATTACCACTTCAAATTGCTAACTCCGATCTGTTATCTGTGTAGCTCTTCTCTGTGTAGCTCTCCGATCGCTCACAGAGTAACTATTGAGTCAATCGTACTATCAGTGTCCACAGTTCAATACCGTATGTTTTTTTTGTGGTACGATGCTTTACTTTAAGACTTTGGTCTTAAATCTTTGTATAATGCAACTCATGTGATTACACTACATAGATAGAGTAATGCATAGCTTGAGTTTTCTATAGCATCAAACATCAAAAAAATCATAAATATTTACAATATAAATTGCAAAATAATGTAATCTACAGTCCTACTCTAATTTTTGGATGAGTCTGAAATAGGCACACAACACAAATTTAGATATAAATACCTACATATTATAATATAGGTATAAAATTCAGACAACTTAGGAATATTAAATTAATTATTATTAATTAATACTTGACTATATTATACGCAGGACCGACATTACAGCTGTATTCAAATTCAAAAAGATTGATGATGACTTTAGTTAAGACTTTATTTACCGCCTATGAATTATAGAATAGCAAAACATATTATCAATCACATTGACACTTCATTATATTGGCTTATCATATAAAAAATCATATCACAATTTAACGAAAAATTATTTTTACATTTACACAAACTTTAACTGTAAATTTGAATATTATAATTTCCTCATTTCATGATTTCAAACATTAAAATACTCTGCACATACTGGAACTAGAATATAAGGTGTTTATTACTCTAATGAGTTGCAAGTCATTAGGCACGCCCGGTGAATGCACAACGCCAAATGAGCACCTTACTCCCCTGAGGGTCTCTTTTTACATACATAGCCTTATAATATATGTTGTATTTGAAATATGATTTGTATGTAAATATAATACAGTTAAACAATCTTATTAAAGAAAGAATATTTCATATCTATACTAATAAAGCTGGAGGGTTTGTTTATTTGGTTGAACGCGACAATCTCAGGTACTTCTGGTTCGATCTGAAAAATTATTTCAGTCTTAGATAGCTCAGTTGTTGAGGAAGGGTATATGCTATATATCATCACGCTGAGACCAATAGGAGCGGAGCACCAATGAAGAATGTTTCAAAATCGTTTTTTTTTTCTTTTGAGTGGCACCGTTAGCCCAATGTAACTACTCCACGCTGAGGAAGTCACGACCAGAAGCTAGTTGAAAATATATGGCTAAGTGGTTAGTGTTTTAGGAAATCGCATCGAACGACGTTTAGTTCGATTCCTTGCGAACGAGATGAAGCTTTCTGTGAAAGAAACATCGTAATGAGACCACAGCATGGTGGTAGAGCTATTAGGAAGCCCACCTGGCTACCACTCAGTTGAAAATCGGTCGCGAAGCACCTATAACTATGGGTGTGGTTTTCGGCAGTTGCACTTGAGAACCAGTCCTTCTAGGTTTGACGTATTTACCATCTTGGACCACACCATCGTTTAACATCAAGTGACATTGAGATCGGATGCTTAAAACCTATCAAGAATTTTAAAAAATATGTCGGTCCACTTACCTACCTCGGGTTTTTATTGTTAGCTAAATTAAAATTCACATTCAGTATTCTTGAAGCATTCACGTGTTATTTCGTTAAAGAACAAACAACGTAAATAAATTTTATGTTATTTTGTTACTGGAAAACATTTTAATTCTATAAGACACTTACGGGAGACTTTCAATCTGCTTTGAATTGTTTCTTGTTGAATTATTATTTGAGATGTGTATATCAGTTATTAAAATGAAAGTATTATATTTACTAATAAATTATAATATTTTCTATGTGTTTGTGGTTTATTTCTTTATAACACTAAGAAATCACTACATGGTATAAAACAAAGTCGCTTTCTCTGTCCCTATATCCCTATGTATGCTTAAATCTTTAAAACTACGCAACGGATTTTGATGCGGTTTTTTTTAATAGATAGAGTGATTGAAGAGCAAGGTTTATATCTATAATAACATCCATTAAACAGTGGAGAAATACTGTTATTTTTGAGGTTTCTAATGTGATGTTGTAAATAATTACATTTTTTCCGCTTACATTGCAACAAACGCAGGCGGGCCACGGGCAGTAATGAATAAATCAAAACTACTGGATCGATTTTAATCATTTTTTCAGTGAATGACATAGGCTATATATTTTATACCCGTGCGAAGCCGGAGCGGGCCGCTAGTGTTAACAATAAATGTTAAAATTGTGAACTATAAAACAATTAATCATTCGAAAAAGAACGACATGAACAGAAGTGATTAATTTATAATAAGAATTCCTTTTTCTTTCAATTATTAAGTATTAAAAGCTATTTATACTCCGTATACCAAAGTTTGATCCCAAGTTAATTAAGTGATGATCAAAGATATATTATTAGTTATTATGTGCAGATGTGGCATTGTACCGAATGGATATGTTATGTGACATAACAATTATAATGATTGTTATCATGTGCCCGATAGGATTTTACATTAGCAATATTTCAGCATTTATCCAATTCTCAAAAATCCTCAGTTTTAATTCTCACCTACACTACATAATACACTCCTCTGCAATTTTTTATCTTATAAACCCATCGATTTAAAATGTACGTCGTCCGTGAATCAGCGTTAAGATTTTTTTGACGGGTATGTTTTAAAAATACGTTTTAGGAAGTTACAGAAGTTGACTCCGTGAAATGTATTTCCTTTGTGTATAATATTATGCAAATTTGAACCCTGGCCTTAGTGATCCCACGAGGGCAGCCTTTATATTAATTTCAGTTAAAATTGGTAAAACCCTTTGGGTTGTCAGTTTATGGTAAATAAGGTGTTGGAACGCTCCGTTAGAGGTCATCAAAATTATTTTTCTATTGATATTATTTTTAACTATCACATGTCACACGATGGTTTGTATATATATACTATATGTGTTTGTATATACATATGTGTTTGTATATATATATGTGTTCGTATATTATACTATATGTAATTATTTTCGTCTATTATTTCATTTTTACTCATATTGTACGACTTTTCAAACTATTAGTTATAGCTTTTATTATCTATTAACTTCATAATAACATACACTTCACGTAGAACAAAAGATCTTATTGAAATCAGCTGAGAAAAAATATAAAACTATTTTTAAAACTAGATAATATTGACGAAAAATAGATAAAATGACCCAGAGCTTCCGGTGAAGCCAAATATCGTGACGGATATGGTAGTAGGGCTTTCTATATACCCGATGGATATGGTGGTAGGGCTTTCTCTAAACCCGCCTGCCTAGCTAACTTCAATTTGGGAATCTGCCACTAAACACTGAATGGCATGTTCAGACAACTGCATTCAGAAGACAGTCCTCGTCTAAATTTAGGGTGTTTACTATCTTAGACCACATTATTATTACACATCAGATGAGATTCTGATTAAAACGCTAATGCGCGTAAAAACATCGATAATATAGTCATACCATTTTTTTTAATTGATATATTTTTAGGGGCTTTTATTCCATCGAATATATCGTCCCCATTGTTCCCCAAACTTTCGAACTCCATCATGAGAGTCACTGATGAGGTATAATTACCAGGTCATACAGCATCTTAGCTTCACCCGAACAGGGTTCAGCCAAGATGTTGTGACAAATACCAATGTTCTGGAAACTACTTCTCATCAACGACTCTTTCGATGCTGTTTTCGCACACTTGTTCATCAAGTGATACACATAAACCATTCATAGAAATAACTATGTTGAGTAAATTTATCATAATAGTAAATAAATCGAATTAAAGAGATTTATTTTCAAATATATGATAATGATAATATACTAAAATCATGTGTTCTTTTGTTTCAGGTAAATATTACAGGCAAACCATCTTATCACCGGTGAAAATCCATGGGTATGTTACCTATATAACTAAAAATCAATTGCCGAATGTATGTAACCGCATCACTTCACGTCGGCTGCACCTATTTGGCTATTTTTTTTATTTCGTTGTTATTCTTTCAGTTATTAATAATACTCAATCTGTTACAATAACTTTTAAAACAATACTCTGAAGGATATTTTGAAATGAATTCAAATCCCTCTGTTAAATAATAATAAATAACAAAACGTTCTTTTATCAAATGGTAATTAGTGTTACAAAAGAAATCTTTTGTCGAAGTTACTTGGCAGGATTCCTTCGTGATGAATGTTACTTGAAACTTTAGAGACGCGAACGGTCTCTCGGTATTAACACTTATTACGAATTGTATTTATTTATTATGAAACAAATATAATTCTTAAGTTAAAACAAAACACATATACAGAAGCCTTTAAAGTGTTTACTATTAAATAACACAATTACTTTTAATAGTGGCATACATAGCTATATAAAAAATATTATATCTTTGCCCATTATGTATTCCCATACCATTTATACTCGTATGTTTGCGACGAAACTTGGGTGAACTGTTGTATGCACGCTCGTAGATGTTTCTACATTTGTGAAACCACTTTACAATAAGTGGTGCAACAGTTTTATTTCGAAAATAGCATGAACGAAGTCACAGACTGTAGTATAGACAAGAAATTGGTATACCATAAATAGAATATAGACAATAGTACTAGTATATAGTACTATATACTATATATATATACTATATATATATATATATACTATATATATATATACTATATATATATATATACTATATATATATATAGTACTAGTAGTGCTTATTATACTAATTTGAATATGAATACGAGTTTATTTGTTACACTTTCACGCCTGAATTACTTAACCAATCTTCATAAAATTATGCATAAAAGTTACCAGGGTAACAATTTAGAAAAAAAAAGTGTGCGTGTACTTATGCACACTCGTTAAAAGTTATACTTCTTTGGCGTAACAAGATAAAAATATTTTCAAAAATTTTATCTTTCGCCTTATTCTACATTTGTAGAAAAAACGACACTAACAATTAAAAAAAGGTATTTAATACATTGAAAGTTTTAATACAAAGAAATACAAACAACAAATACAAAGAAACAAAATGTTGATTATAGCTAACTTCAGGGTGTCAGTTTTTCGTGACGGTGTGCGCGTGCATCGTAAAAATTTACTCTCATTATTTTTCCCTAACGCGCCAAAAGAAGTTTAACTTCAAAAAACAGTTTCGAAAGATAGGTCAAACCTATATTAATCTGAAAAAAACCACTGGCAAACGCTAGTCAAGGAAATATATTTTCCTTGTGGTTTTTTGCAAACGTAGAAACGGTTTTTCTTATCGAAAAGTAGGGCCTCGGATCTGGAACAAAAAATTTAACAAGTTCGTATCGTTAGGAGAACTTGTATGGGAACTTCTGGAACTCTACAAGTTCTATATACGAATGATGCTTTTTCCATTTTGTATGGCGGCTTGTTTTTTGTTTTATAAAAAAGTTGAACAATTTCGTGATTCAAACATTTTATATAACCTCAAAAAAATCGTTTTGTTATGAATGGCTTCACAATTTGACCCGGTAGATGGCGCTGCGGTTGAATTTTAGTTTTTTTTTATTATCAAGGCAGGACAACGTCCGTCGGGCCCGCTAGTATACATATAATAATGTAAATTAAATAATCTCTGCTGTAACGATTGTTAAATGATCTTTAAAGCCAAATAAAGGCAACAGTAGATTATTTAGATTGTAATAGGTCTTTACCTATGAAATTGCCGTTCTGCAGTACTGGCTATTTCAAATCAAAATAATTTTTGTTTGGCTAAGAATTCTAATTTCAAATTAATTTTATTTTAAAAACATGGAATTCTTTTTCCAAAACTAGTCATTTGTTTATTGATTAGTGTTACATTTTCATCGCATTTCAATCTTTTTTCTCATCATGGATACGTTAAAAATTCGAGTAATTATGGAATATGAGTACCGTCGTGGCAGCAACGCGGCACAAGCGGCACGCAACATCAACGACTTTTTTTTTTTTTTTTTTTTCTTCGAACTGACTACGCTATTGACCAAGCAAGGTCTTAACAGCTTCACCGGACTACTAAGGCGAGCGCTTAAGGCACTCAGCCGATTTTATTTTGACAACTAGCTCAAGGGTGCGCGGCGCACCTCGGCTTTGGCTGTTGCCTGATACATGCAGTTCGCGACCTATGTGAGCTAACCTAAGCTAAGCTAACTATTCATACATATATGAGTTGTTGAAACATATATGTGTACCAAGCATACATACCTCAACAACTCTTATATATATTTCGTATCGGGTAATTTTCTAAACTATTTCAGATTGATAAGAGAAAAAAGATAAGACCCTTCCACTTGCATGTGTAAGCGTGTATGCGTGCACGTGTGTGGAGGTGATATGTGTAATGTTGTCGCAGTGATGTAAGATTTTGTGTCACTGTATCGCGCGAGCAGCGTACTCAAGGGCTCCACGCCGAGGGAACGGACCTAGGCTTGAGCAGCTGCCGAGGGGGGCCTAGTCTGGTGTGCGGGAGCGAAATTTATCCCTAGACCACGGCGGCGTGATCTGTGGTTACGCGGGCGTGGGCGTGAGCACGCTCTGTTTGGAGAGACAGGCTGGTACTGATCGTTCACTGCCGTTATTTCATCGGGAGGGTCGGTAAAAATATGTCGCGGTCGTCTTTTACAACGCGCAGCGTTTGGTACGGGTTTGTATTTTGCGGCGGATACCACTAACGGACTGGGATGATTCGCGGCTTTTTCAAAATAACTAATCGTAAGTGATTTTACGTACGCCCAGATAGAAGGCATCTCTAGGTCCCTATGTAGATCAACTCTCCGGATGTACCACGGGGCACTGGTCACTTTACGTAAAACGCGGTTTTGAAGAACCTGCAACTTATGAAAATTATCTTTTGACATATGCGCAAAAACGGGACTGCTATATGTCATCACGGGACGGATACACGTCTTATACAAAGTGAGCTTGTGTCTGAGGGACCAACATCAACGACGTTTACGGAGCTAACACTACAAACCAACGCACCACCTGTTATTGGTTTGCTCGCTTCCGTTCTGGGAATTTTGACCTGAAAAATGAACCTCGCGGTCGCCCGAAGACTTTGGTCGACAATGACGAATTAAAGGCGATTGTGGAAGCTGATGATACACAATCTACGGCTGAATTAGCAGCAGCTTTCGACGTTAGCGTCAAAACAATATTGGTCCATTTGCGTCAAATTGGCAAGGTAAAAAAGCTTGACAAATGGGTGCCCCACGAACTCAATGATCGCCAGCGCGAAGTACGCGTCGAGACGTGCCTTGCACTGCTCAACAGACACACACATGAAGGAATTTTGAACCGCATTGTTATCTGCGATGAAAAATGGATTCTGTTTGATAACCGCAAGCGCTCAGTAATTTGGTTGGATTCTGGTTCAGCACCTAATCAATGCCCTAAACGAAAACTTACCCCTAGAAAAGTGATGGTCACTGTTTGGTGGTCTAGCGCCGGTGTGATTCATCACAGCTTATTACCAAACGGGGTGAGCATTACTGCAGATGTGTACTGTGAAGAACTGAACACAATGATGGAGAAGCTGGCACATCTCCAACCAGCATTGGTCAATCGCTCGTCTCCGCTGCTCCTGCACGACAACGCGCGACCTCATACTGCACAGCAGACGGTCTCTAAGTTGCAAGAACTGGGGTTGGAAGTTCTCCGTCATCCGCCCTACTCACCAGACCTTGCGCCTACGGACTACTACTTTTTCCAGAATTTGGATAACTCCTTGGCGGGAAAAAAATTAAATACCCGAGAGGCAGTACAAAATGCCTTTGAAGAATTTGTTGCCTCCCGTCCAGCTGATTTCTTTAAGAAAGGCATAAATAAAGTGCCACTACGTTGGCAAAGATGCATTAATTGCATGGGTGATTACTTCGATTAATAAATTATAAAATTATTATAATAAATTATTAATAAAATTCGTTTAAATTTTTTCATACAAAACGGCAATTTCATAGGTAAAGACCTAATATTTCCCTTTGCAGGGCCAGAGGCCTCTTCCCAAAGGAAGGTATGGATATAATCACCACGCCAGCCCACGACGTATTAGCGAATTTAAACTTCCACAATTCTATTATTTCCTACATACGGTGGTACAACGAGAACATTTCATAGATTCAGCTTTCCTCATGGTGTTTTCCTTCACCGTCAACTGATAATGTTACTGATTTAAATTATTAAATGTAGGCAAATTAAAAAAATATTGGTTAATATTGTGATTCAAATCTGCCGGCTATGCCAGCATATAAATTGCACCGCGGCGAGACTGTGACGGAATATTCAAAATTCATTAACGGTTGTGATCCATTTACGCAGTTTATGTACTTTGTGATTACATACGTTACTCGTGAATGATAATGTCGTCTCAATTTACAAAATTGTTGTTGTATTGCTGATTGGTAATTTACTATTTTTAATGTAATTCTTGTTGTTGTTCTTATCGTGACTTCACTTAAATAACGTGAAGTATTGTTCTTTTCGCACCATTGTGTTATCGCGTAATGCTTGCTTGTTCACATATTGCGATAACTTATATTCTAGTAATAACGAAAAACGGTTAATCAACAAAAGAGTAATTGTATTGTTTATTATTTATTACACATTGCGTAGGAATAATTAATTACATTATTATTGTAAATCTAAAGTTACAAATATTTTCTAATACATTTATACTTATCCTCTTAGAGATGCAACTTAATAATAAATTACATCTATTCAATTATGCCTAAAAATTAATAAATTCTGCGAGAGTACTTGGCATTATTACGGGTCAAATAATTTCACTCGGAAAGAAAATTAGGGCGCAGCTAATGGTTGCGGAGCATTTGGAAGTGAGCCAATCTTTACTACACTGGGTTTGGGGACAAATCTGTTAGAAGCCCGACCCTTAATTCGATCGAATAGAGAGCCCAATAAAGATTATATGGATTTAGTACTAAATGTTTACATAATCCAAGGCTTCAAGAAATATTTAACCTATTATTTACTTGAGAAAATGTAACAGGCGACAAAACTATTTAAAAAAATTTAATGTCAGGAGTTCCGCATACCTTTGTCATTATTTGTTCTTCAATAAGTATGGTGATTGATTTTGAAAATCTACTACACGATATTTTTGACACATTCACTTGACTCATACTTAAACTTACCTCAAAATAAATTTTATTTCTGCATAGTGTTAAAGCTTTTACGGTGATATTACAAAAACGTTAAATACTTATCGAATACTTGCTTTAAAAAGGGTTCGAATTAAATGCACCGCGGTCGCTGAATGTTCGCCATCTTGCTCTTTTTTCTCGCTTTGGTTACGTTAGGTTAGACTTGCGACAAAGGATAACGCGAACTTGCCTCGAGCGAGCGCGGTGCATTCGAAACCCTTTTAAAACAAGTATTTAACTTTTTTGTATTAACACCGTAAGGTGTCATTGATGGTTTAAATAACACAGGTTAGCCTTTATAAAACACATGATGAATTCCTTTGAAATAAACTTAAAGACTTAATTTAAAGAGGTGTACCGGAGAGGACCTTTGACATTCATATAAATAAAAATCAATATGAGTATATCCGAAATCCTGCAACATTGATCGATCGCTTTGAAAGTTGGCACACCTAAGCATTTTTAGGAGTTGACTGGTAAAAAGTGTCACGTAAGGAAAACGCGTTATGACTCCTCTGTGTAACTGTCACTGTCTCTCTCTTTCTATTTAATGCGAGTATCGTGTGCTGCTCGTTGTATAGCCTCAATACTGAACGCACGTAGAATTTCCATCAAATCTTGTTGAAGTGAAACTTCTTATTAGACTTTGCATTGCTGATCCGCAACATTTTTGTGTCACGAAAAGCGGTGAGGGTAAAAATTATATCGGGTAGAGCAGGGCTTCTTAAACTATGGGTCGCGACCCCAGATGGGGTCGTGAGAGATTTAGATTTTTGTATGTTTCAAAACGAATTCTAAAACTATATATTTTCATATGTATATGTATATTGTTACCTAATAAAGAAATCATCAAAAATATTAATTTATTTTTCTTTTATATTTGTATGGGGTCGTCAAGAAACTCGCAATCATAAATGGGGTCGTGAATGACAAAAGTTTAAGAAGCCCTGGAGTAGAGCGATGAAAACAACGGTTCTCGTCCGATTTCCGAATTTAAGGAACGTCGGGCGCGGTCAGTACTTGGATGGGTGACCGACCGACTGGGAACATTACGTGACGTTAGATTTTTCTTGTATTTTTTTAATTAGATTTCTTTTACATTTGTATTACAAAATATTCACTGCTATCGTGTGTATTTACAACACATCCCGTTTTTTTTAGCATTTATTTATATAATTTATAATTCAGTGAATTCATATTGAATTCTTAGTAAAATATTTCAATGTACATAATATTTATATAATACCCATTTAGATACATCTCAACTATTCTTACAATAAGAAATAAAAGAGTCGTGCAAAGCCGTCGGCACATGTAATATTACATTACATTACATTATATACAGAAAAACAAGCATTTCCTTGTGAACAACAAACCATAAGTACGTACTCCAAACTGTTTGTCTACCTTACGGAGGTCTCTCAGAAGAAAACTTATCTACTTAACCGCTGTTTGTCCTGACGCAAAGGTTAATGTTTTGCGGTAACATAAACACACTGTACATAAAGCTGTTTTTGGATCTTAATATTACAAACGACCTAAGCATTTCTTAATTACGCCAACACACGCTTTTTATAACTTAGTAGGCTATTTCAGAATTTATTTAAATATAAAACATAAGGGCATACGAACAAAAACAATCTCATTGTTTTATTATAACTTTTTTTAAATAAAAAAGAAACGGAACGCAGTCTGTGCGACGTGAATTCCACGAAACAAATATTTTATTTTTAATTTTTAATATATATATATATATATATATGTCGGTGAAAATACCCGTTCTATCATCAAAAAGTATTTGTACAGACTGATATAAATATTACGCGCTACCTACACGTCTACAACTCTAACCTACATCTAAGCACACGTCTAAAACTCTAACCCACACTTATGCACATGGTTCGAAGCAATTCATATGTTTCTTCAATGTCAAACAACTAATGTCTAAGATAATGTCTAATACAAACCTTCTGTCTAAGATAAGTAATTTGAACACTATTATTAAGATATAACATTCAAAATAAATTTTATAAGTATATACTTTAATACGAGTCTAGAACACGTCTTCATTTTTTTAATGACGTCACGCTTGTATCTGGTTTAAAAAAATGCTTAGCTATTATCATATCGTACCCATTAATATACAAAAACCCAAGATGCACACTTAACATCACACAGCCGGCACACAAAAATGAGTGGATTATGCACTCATTTCAAATAGTCTCGCGTCGTTTCTGTTCTGTTGAATTTGCAAAATTATAAGTTTATCGCATAACTATAACCACGTATGTATATTGGAGAGTTTGTAAGGCCGGTTTTGAGTGCTACTTTTATTTGAGACTGTGTGTCTTATATGTGAAAGCTTGTACCCGATAAACTATCTTATTTTTATATTTATCTATATAAATAAACTGATAGAAGTCTTCTGTTGTGTGCGTATCACTCAATAAGTATACTTGATACTCTGTGCATAAAATATATTGTTAAGATAATAAATAACACAGACGAAGTCGCGGGTATCGGGTAGTTTATAACAAAAAACGGTTATGCTTTATGTAGACAAATTAGATTCGTATAGTTCCTTACCTCTTGTTTATTCAGAAATCCTTTTTATACAAAGTAAAGTTTATCTTTTCCCCTTTTTCATGTTTCTGTCTGGCAATTTTAATCCATAGGCTACGAAACGTTTTGTACGAAATAATGAAATGTATAAGTAATTTTTCTGACGGCAGTTAATTCACTCACAAAGTGTCATTATATACCAAACGAAAATCTCTCAAAACTGTACTTGACAGAAGTTGGTGCGGAATTTTATTCATAAGATATCTTTAGTTCGGGCGATAACGAATCTGTAAAGTTAACACGATTTATCACGCCACTCCGGAGCTCACGCTGGATAAAACTTTACCTTTTAACATTATTACCATAGACATTTTCGCTATTTCATCGATATCATTATTATAAGGAGAAACATAATTTTACCAAAATCTTGTGAATTATTTACCTTTCAAAAGTTAAGGAGGAACTCTCACAATTACCTCTTAATAAAATTATTCCATACAATCTTCTTATCCCTTTAAAAATGGAACGGTAAGCGAAAAGACAAACAGATGTTGCATACGTTTATAGACTCCAAACACCAAATGTTAAAAGAATGACGTCAGTGCCCATAAAAAACATTAGAACATTGTTTTAAAATACCTGTTTGTCTGTTAGCCAGTTTGTTTCAAATGACATTACATAAAACTGTCTGACAGATTATTTTCAGTAACAGACAAAAGTCTAAGAAGTTGCTTAAGCAGGTATCATTTTTTAGAATATAGGCGTGTGGTAGAGCCACGCTGAATCTATTACTGGTTTTAGCACGAATGGGTCGGCTCGCTCGGGGTGTTATAACCTTCTCACAGAAAATCGACGTGATGTAACAGTGCTTGCACTGTTGCGTTTCGTTCGATCAGTGAGAGCGCCGGAGGACAACCTCCTCTACCCTTCCCCATTCCCTTCCTCCCGCTCCCCCAAACACAGGATGGTAACGCACTTGCGACTCCCCTGGTGTAGCAAGTGTCTATGGACGGTGGTGATCCCTTAATATCAGGTGAACCATCCTATGATATAAAAAAAATATTATTATATTATGTAATATATATATGTATATACATGACGTCACGCTTGTATCTGGTTTAAAAAATTGGTTTATATATATATATATATATATATATATATATATATTATATATTAGCTATATACCTTTGAAAATATATTCTTTGGAAAGAAAAATATTCGTCATTACCTCACCAGAAAAAATTCTGCACGTTTATATTACTGTGAGGAATATTCTTCAGTACATTGAATATAAGATATAACGTACAAGTTTAATGATAATTATCTTTCACCAAACCTTTATTTACATTACTGCATAAAATGACAATACTTAAACCATAATACTAGGGGATAAACATAGCATATAGCATACATTTAACGCATTCATGCTGAAATAAGGCCAGGTAATAAAAAGGATATATCGTCGTCTTTGTGTTACATGCGTAAGGATCTCGAATAAAATCCGAATGATTGAGGAGTGCCGCATAGAGAACGCCACCGCCCCGCCGGTAAATACGAATGTTTCACTCAATTCACAATATCGCAAGGCGCTTTTACAAACATAATACGGATAAAGAAAGATTGCTATCTCGACACGTCAATGTGTACTGAAAGTCTTTTGTGTAGCTCGCATCAAAGATTACAATAACTGTAGAAGGTATATACTTGTACATTATTTAACTTATACCGTATCCAATACACGTTGTTTATTCTATGTTTTAGATGCCGTCTTGCGAATATTTTTGACAATAACGGGTATTAATTAATTGAAATAATTAAAACTCTTTTGTAACACGACTAAGTGCCGTCACTGTACCTATTGGTACGCAAAATGAAATACAATACCAATGGGAACCACCGAAAGATTTCCAATCCATCGTCAGCTGCCGCTATAATGTCAACCTACCAGTCTCTCAATGCTGTAAATGCACTGCTTGATCTAGAAACGCGACATTCTAAAAGTGTCTCCCTGTATTCCTTCCATCCCGCGTAGTTTCTGAATATACACGAGATTAACTCGGAACGTGATACGGATAAGCGTATCAATATTCTGGGTGTTACACCTGGTATATGATTTTCACGATTTAGTCGAGCACTGTTAACTTATTTTCTTATCATATGGTATTGACTCTGCTTACATTCCTCTAGATTTTTGTATCAATAACCTATGAAAAACTTTAATACGTATATCTTATCTACTAAACGACTCAGTTAATTTTCTAAGTCCGCCTGGCTAGCTACAACCCTCTAATTCAAAATCTAACACCAAGCACTTATGGGTGTGTTCCGGACGCTGCACTTGAAAGCCAGTCTCTCAAGGTTTAGCATGCTTACCATCTGGGACCACATCCTCATTTAACGTCACGTGAGATTGTGGTGAAACGCTAAAACTTATAGAATATAAAAAAATCACCAGTTTAAGGCACTTTCCTAAAAAAAATAGTAACATAAATAATGGGAGAGATCACAAATGCTTAGAACTCGCAAAACGATATCATCTACCAATTTTTAAATAACAAATCTTCGTCCTCCAATAAAAACCAAGGAACCAATAACTGGGCTACGAGCTTGATCAAAGATTCAATAGTGTACATATAAATAAATCAGAAAATAATTATGGAAAAAAAATAATTTAAAGACATTTCATACTACAGCATCTCAGGTAATGTCTGACTTACGCGACGAAGCAACGTAATATAAATTGAAATTACATTTACACGTTGGAATTTATTGTAATGTCTTATGAATATTTATAGTGGAGGGGTCGCTATAAATTAGATTAGGTTGATAATAAATTCAATAACTCTGAATACATTCGTTGCTTTTATAATGATGTCAAACGGGCCTTCGAAAACTCTATCTTATCCTTCTTGTTCCTTCATTATTTCGTTCATGTCAATATCAGATCTTTTTCAACTTTTTTAATTAACTTTAATTAACAATTTATGAAATTAACCAAGCGTTAAGAGAAGTAGTCAATGGGTTCGACTTGGTTATGGTCGCCATATAAACTATGCTTTGTATTTATCATTGTCCTTCTTGGAGAGTATTTTTAACATTCAATTAATTGCAATAATTTTGCAGATATAATAAAAATGCCATTGGAAAATTGCAGATGTTTGTATACTTCAGAGCCGTTTGCCTCTCTCCAGAGTAGTGATTACATTGTATAATCTGTGACCTCACACGTAAATATGCATTGGTTCAAAGGGCAAGACTTTTGTTAGAATACATCCACACCAGAGTTAAATCTAACGGGGCTCAAATGCTTGCTTCATATGCTGCACCTATATTTATTTATTTATTTATTTATATATGAAAGAAGAAGAATGAAAAAAGTTTTAAAATAAAACTACTTTAGGCGTGACTAGGAGATAACTGGATGACAATGCAACGGAAGTCCGTGACAGCAATATGGCGTCACGTTTCTGCACCATCGGGTTTTTAAATATTTTTGATTTTGTCAATAAACCCTTTGCAAATAAACCAATTAAAAATTTTTGGAAAAAAAATATTAAATTAAATAATAATAAAAATCATACAATAGAATTAATTATGTATATATGGGCACACGACCGTTCTGCCATCAGGTTTCAATGTAAGTTAGCAACAAATTAAATCAAAATTTATTATATGTAGTGCCATCTATTAGCTAATTCGGAATTTAAATAACACAGGAAATATTATTAGCGGCTCTTTGTTATAAAGTAAATAATATATTGAAAATGCGAACAGATTACTATGATAAGTAACGAATTAAATTAATCATGATTTAATAGAAGTTTTGGTTATGTTTAATTATTATTTAATATTGTTTTAAGAATAATTCTCGTAAGATGTATTTTTTTTGTTTTTTATTTGGAACACATCACGGTTACAAAGTAAACAAAGAAAACATACATATAGTCCATTAAAAATATCTAACAACAATAGCCCCATTCAGCTATATGCTACAGTACAATTGAGCGATACTACAGCGCTGATTTTCAATGGCCCCATAGCAATATTCCGTACATTGTAGTCAGTGGCTTAACAAAAATATTACACTGAATTATATATCTCATCTGTTGTTAATACAGATGGAAATACTGCCCTCATGTCAGTTTTTCATTTGTAATTTCCTACGTTACTTCATACTTGAACTTGATGATGCTATGATATGATAATTAAACGAATGTTAGTTGTTCTTTGATTGTAAGCAACGTAAACTGCTCTACCTTTCACACCCATTAATTGTTGTGTAGTGTCTGTTCATGCAAACGATAATATTGTAATATTGACCGACCATTGTTATTGTCAATATTAATAACAGACAACGGATAATACCCAGCAGAATAACATTGTATTCAACACTTTGAAGGAATAATGACCACCGCCATATATTAATGAAATAGAATGAAAATATACTATATTAGTAACTAACAATGACTTACTTCTAAAAATCGACTCTATATACACACTAATAAGACTTATAATCGAATTATGATTACTAATATGTTAATGTTATGCACAAATCCTCCAATTAATACGATTCAATGTGTAATTAATTATACTGTCCCTATTAATTACAAGCGAATTCTCACTGAACTGAACTGAATATAACTTAATGCACACAATTTCCTCGCATCAAATGAACACGATTAATAATAATTAGTTTAAATAATCGGACATTTGTAATCTGTGGTAGTCCTTCTAAGACAACTCTAGAGCATCGACAACGTACCACAGAAATAAACAAACAATCGTTGTACGCCCTAACAAGGTTATATTTAATTAAAACTTTCAGTCCAGTTTGGGAGTATAATTCTATTTCGTCCGAAAATTACGTTCCACAAACTTTCAAGATGCGATTTAATACAGCTTGACCAAATCATATTAGGGATTGGAAGATAATCTATACTATATAAGTAGGGATAGATAAATTCAGTACTTTTTTCTCCACTGTTTGTTAACCGACATTTTTTTTGGTATTGAAGAGATTTAATGTTATCAATAAATAAATTTTGAAACAGTTTCTTTTCTCCGATACATCGACGAGTCGAAGCCTTTATTTATATAAATCTTTATTCGTTACATTTTATGATCCTTACGTCTACTAATCTGTGCACTCTTTGACAAAAAAACCTTAATATATTGAAATAATAATAAAATAAAAAATAATATTGAAACATAAAGAATTACGGTCGAATTTCGACGACTCTGGCACCAATAGTACAATTAAAATAATAAATCAACTACGGACTTCCGAGTCTCGTCATGGATATAATGTATTTTTTTAATATTATACACGAATATATATCGTACTAGATTGCGCTCGCGACTTTGTTTCGTTAAAATAGTTCTATTCTTTATCTGCATTAATAATGCATTATCTTTTTTATTGAATTTTTTAAATTATTACTTATCTCGTTTATTAGTTCTAACAATTTTTGGTAACCACATTAAATTATATTAATGGCTTAAGTCCTATGGAAAGGCATAGTTAGGTATAGTCTATAGAATGATCTAAAAAATCTCCCATCCATCAATTACCTCGGATAAATAACATACACTTCAAATTCATTTATATGTATTGATAACAAAGATAACAAACATTATAATAATACATTTCAGTACATTTTTCTTGACATATACGCCCATACATCTATTCAATCAAGTATTTGTTTTCATATGTAAATTCCCTTTGTTCTGTTGAATTCAAGTAAAACCTACATACCAAATTCGAAATTCACTGCCGGTAAAGGCTCTATGTTTCATTCGAGTATAGAAAAAAACAAACATTATCTCGCCGGCATGGATGTAAAGTGTTTGATGTAAGTTGAAATTACTGAATAAAAGTTCGGTCAGCCGTATGCATGAGGTATAAACACCACACGTTTCTGTTTAAAAATTCAGCCGCTCTCAATACTTACCGTGGCTTCTACTTTCAAGAAACTTTCACGAACAAATCCTACTCGGGACAAAATGAAAATTTTAAACGTCCCCGATTTAGGAGCGCTGGCAGCCCGGCAACTTTTCGTGACACAGTTAAATGAAGTTGTTGTGGAAACGGAATTTTACATCTCTCTGAAAGCCGGACGAGAGCGCATTTTTTAACAAATAAAATTGTCTGCAGTGTTTTATTTCAGTTAGAAACCGCGGAGCGCAAATACGTCAGCAATTTACGTACACAACGTATGAAAAAAACGTTATCCGCTCTTATATTTTTGTTTCACCCGTAAGTAAATAAATGCCGTTTATGTCAGTAGAAATTGACTTTGTTTTCTTTTTTTATATATCATAGGAGGCAAATGAACAGGCGGCTCACCTGATGTTAAATGATCACCGCCGTCCATAGATACTAGCAACACCAGGGGAGTTGCAAGTGCGTCGCCAGCCTGTTTGTGGGAACGGGAAGGGGAGGGAGGAGGGAGAGGGGGTGAGTGGAGGTGGGCCTCCGGCGCTCTCACTGACCGAACGTAACGCAACAATGCAAGCACTGTTACTTCACGTCGGTTTTCTGTGAGAGGGTGGTACTATCCCGGGCGAGCCGACCCACTCATGCTAAAGCGAGTAATAGCTTCAGCGTGGCTGTACCACCTTTGTGCTGGTACAGACAAAAATCAAACAAACATACTATCACACAATTAAACCTAATAATGCTTTAGACGATTTAATGAATTTTATTTTGCATATATGTTATACATATAGTACATTAATACGGTACAATAAATACCAGAGACGTTATCTCTGTAATATATAATCGTTATCGTATTAATCGATTATATATATTATATCGATAATATATATCATCGTTATATTTCAAAATGAGCTAAATCCAATTCTAGGCGTTCCTAATATATTACGTTATCTTTGAAGATCTTCAAATTTTGTCCATTTAAAATAGGAAGATCATAAAAAAGTGTGTGTGTACTTATTTATGTACATGCGTTAAAAGTTATACTTCTTTGGGGTAACAAGATAAAAAATTTTTTTAAAGTAAAATAGAAGTTTGTAGAAAAAACGACATTAACAATAGAAAAAAGGTATTTAATACATTGAAAGTTTTAATACAAAGAAATACAAAGAAACAAATGTTGATTACAGCTAACTTCAGGGAGTCGGTATTTCGTGACGGTGTGCGCGCGCATCGTAAAAATTTACTCTCATCATTTTTCCCTAACGCGCCGAAAGAAGTATAAATTCAAAACTCAAAACCTTATGGACGGCAAAATTTGAAATTCGTTCTCGGTGCATAAAAACTGGAAATCATAAAAAAATAAACATGTGATATGAATAATTAAAATTGGATTTAGCTCAAATGTAACGATACATATAACATAATTTATGATTTAAGCATTTATTCCTACATCGAAAAGTACACTCGTCTCTTAAGTTTATACAATATACTAAAATAAACTGGAGCACACGGTTCTATCGCGTTCCCTTGTATTATATGGACTTTTCTATCGTCGCCAGAATCCTGCGGACGTCAGCAAAATTTATGATCGGTTTTCCGTAACACAGCACTTCCACTACATACGTTCACAAGTACTTACCTACGGCACAATAAGTTATATTTTAAGATAACAAATAATATTATCTCTATCTATATAAATATAAAAATGATTGAGGGCTGCCGTTACATACACATCCCTCAAAAACTACTGGTTAGATTTCGATGAAACTTTTTGATTCTTGATCACTTATCGTTTCATCCTCATCTAAAAAGATTATTACGATAGCATCATTTAACAAAGAGTTTTAAGAAACTACGGTTTTTATAAACACAAGCGGTGTTATTACAAAAAAGTTAAATACGTATTGAACCCTGGCCAAAGGTCTCATATTAAATGCACCGCGGCCGCTGAATGTTCGCCATCTTGCTCTTTTGTCTCGCCTTGGTTACGTTAGGTTAGACTTGCGAAAAAGGATAACGCGAACTTGCCTCGGGCGAGCACTGTGCATTTATTAGGAAACTTTTTTAAACCAAGTATTTAATACGTATTTAACTTTTTTGTAATAACACGGTAAGCGTTTTCCTACCGTGGAAAAGTGAGGTAAGCGGTATGATCCATATGTCTTTTTCTCTATACATAAAATATATTGTTAAGATAATGAATGACACTGACGAGGTCACATGTATCACTAGTGTAAAACAAATTTATGAATCTACCAATGAATAACGTAACAGGAATAATCAAATCATATGATTTATAATAATAATAATTTACTTCAATGTTACTTCAATTTACCTTTGAAAAGTAAGGATGTATATTGCAAAGAAACCTGACTTATACAACTACGCTCTTCATAGGCGTAAATTTATATTGTATGGAAGGTCGGTTAAATGGATTCATTTCAAATATAAATTCGAGCGTATAGAGACACTGCGACTTATTTATTAATTAATTATTTATAACAAGAATAATACAAGAAACATAATTTATATTCGTGATATAAGCCAATTACTATTATTAGCTACCTTTCTCAATCCTCTACTGTTTATAGACCACTCCCAATGTGCGTTACTTTTTCTATTATCAGCATCCGTAACCGATCGCTTCCAGCTATTTTCTTTAGATCATTGTTCCGTCTTATTTGAAATTTAGCACCTTCTGTCTATAGAGGAGCGATCTACTTGAGAACTCGTCAACCCCAATGGTTATCGGTTTTCTGACGGCTGATCTCATTTCAAAATGTCTCACACTTTAGAACTCCCAGTAAAACCTCTGTAAGGATTACTGAGAGGCCATCAATAGAAAGCTGGTAGTTAAGCCGAATTACTAGAAAATAATTAGTTTTTAAGCTTCACGTATTTTAATAAGGATTTGTTTACTCAAATATTTTCATATAAATCTCATGAAAATACTGACTTTCTCGGCATAGGACTACGAACATTCAATGCGGAATTTTTCATGGATAGTTCTACGCTACTTTGAATTCGGTGGAGCGTTTTTTTTAATTTCCAACGTAGCCAGAGGGAATCATCTAGTAAACAATGTACATTTAAAATAAGGTCTGATTTAGTGGAAAGCATAACGCAACAAAAACTATAGCACCGAACAATGCTAGTTGGGCAAAACTATCCCTTCTGGCAGGACGCCAAAGTAGGACCCGCTGAATTGTCATCAATAAAAGTTACCCGGGCTCACGCTGGCCACATTTATCCTGGGAAGTCGCGTCTGGCCTTACAACTTTTATATTGCCTTGGCGGATTATATCATATATATATATGTTATCTCCTCATACTTTCTATATATTCTCCATACTAGACAATTAAATGTGGATTTATTATATATTTTTGCGATATTTACAGTACCTTTATCCAATAACTTACATTGAATATTAGCAGAAAAAAAATAACTGCTAGAAATATATTAAAAACTCTATCATCTTTATATATATTTATATAATTTCTTCTGTACGTGTGTATGTCACTGAACTCCTCCTAAACGGCTGGACCGATTTTGATGAAATTTTGTGTGCGTGTTCCAGTGGATCCGAGAATGGTTTAGATTTACAATTGAAGTCGGTAGGTGGTGCTGCGGTTGACTGTAAGGATTTTTTTTATTATCAAGGCAGGACAACGTCCGCCGGGCCCACTAGTTATTATGTAAAACTTTACATTTTTTGCTTTAACCCTGAATTTAGTATTCAGAACCTTATTATGCAACTACGCAGGAGGTAAATTGAGTGTATAAATCTATCTCTTTCACCCGCTCTGTAACTTAACCAACTTGATGAACTATAACACACGAGGTGTAATTAGATACGTGTTAATTGTGGGAGTGGTATTGATACGTAAATATGTTGTTTACGATTTAAAAAAACAGGATATGCAGACAGGTTTTACATTTGTTATATACTAATATAATACAAGGTTGCAATTTCCATACATCGCTATATATCGCATCAGTAAATATTTAAAAATAGAAATACTATTGCATGTTTCGTCTAATTAAAACGATATATGTTTTTGTGAACTAGAATATATGTATAAGTTAAAATATTTGTAACATTTTATCCAAACTAATCCTTTTTTATTTTACCTTTGTCTTTATCATTACATGGCAAATCCAAATAAAAATATACATCGATACCTGTATGGCACAACCCTATAATTATTGAAGAAATTTGTAAATAATATTAAAACATGCTGTATTATTACCTTTAACATAGGCTAAGTTTTACTAACAAAAATGGATGTAATATCTGAATCGAATAAATTATTATTATTATTATTATATAGTATTACCAAATAGAGCATTAACAAATAGTATTGCAAAATCGTCAAATTACAAAGATGTATATATATATTTTGTGAATTAGAGTATGTAAGTTAAAACATTTCTAACAATTTAACTAAAGTAAGACTTTTCAAATTAATTTTTCCCTTCCTTCGTACAAATTTACATACAAATATACAACAATATATGGCACAACCCTATATAGTATTAGTAAATAGAACATTAAAATGATTTATAGACTACATTGTAACAGTTCACAGACTGTCATCTACAATGCTGGGCCATTTCGGAACTTTCATCAATTAACCTATATCGTTGTATGCCCACGACATTTTGAATATACGACAATACAATAATTCGAGTATTATCAATTTCGCAAAATGTCTATTTACATAAGGTATCCATACTATTGACATAACTATAACTCGACATTATGAAGATGATGCAAGACATCAAACTTCTGTCCCGTTCAAACGACACCTATAAAATTGGTATGTATAGGTTAAGATGATTCCTTATGAACGACAATTTTTTCTTCGCTTCTCGAACAATATATTGTTTTATAAACTAAAAAAAACGATAACTCCAGTCGTTAATTTTAATTATTACTATTTTTTATATATTTACCCCATTAAAAAAACATAATTTAGGATGTTTGTAAGTTTTACTTCTGAAACCTAAACATTCGATTCTACTGTAATGGTCCAAAAATTCAATTCGTAAACAATAAGAGACTCTATGAAAGTACTTATAGTTGACTAAAGTCCAGTAAGTTCTAAGAAAATTGAAACAAAATCCTTTAAAATTAAAAACAATCACCGCAATGTACGTATTTGTCCAGAGAAATTATTTAAATTATTAAAAAAAATGTTTATTATAGATAACATTATAGATTATATTATAGAGAAGAATTATAGATACAAGGCAACCTGCGGTCTCAGCTAGTATATATTTATTACCTCTAAAAAAATGGTCATATATTTTGAAAATGTAACAAAAATCTCCCACCAATACAAAATGGAAAAGCAATTTATACGCTAGGCCCATTCGTACAAACTAAAAATAATCTCCCACAGATTCACAATCATGTACAATTAATTGGATGTCGTTTGTCCGATCACTGTGGCATTAAAATATTAATTGGATTCCATGTGATCAGCTTACGTAACCACATAAATTCTCTTCTATATATTTCAATGGTTAATAACTTTACTGAAATTACAAGCATTTAAGTATTTGTTTTCGTGAATATGCGAAAAAACAGTTTGTCCAATTAGATCATTTTCATTTGTAATTGTTTGTATTAATTAATAGGTTTTAGCATAGATTACTGTCTCACCTGATGTTAAATAACATTGTGGTCTAAAGCAGTAAATATGCTAAACCCAGAGTGAAGCTGTCAATGATATTATAACTGTATAGATACGTCATAACCGCTTCGACAGCACCTTTTTAGCTTATTACTGACGGTCATCCTGTCAATCCGCCCATATCTAAGCAACATATAACTATTTCTTTTTCACCACTGATTTTGAGAATATGCCATCTTACTTCCACATTTTATCTAAGACAGTGTGTTGTTATAATATTACTATACGTATGTGTGCGTTATCGTGCCATTTTGTTTTATCAAAATATCATGTAGGTAAACGCATATTTAGTTATAATATCATTGGGAAGGTGTCTCTCGATTAGCGGTTGCCGGAAAACCTATAGGTGCTTGGCGACATATTTTCAAATAGGAATACCAGCTATCATCTAGCCGGCCAAGCATTGTAAAAGGCGCTAATATGCTATGGTTTCCTCCGGCTTAATCACAAAGATTTGAACCTACGTCGATCAATGTGGTGCCCCAACATTTTAAAAATAAGTTAAAAAATTAAGGCAAGCTAATAAATTTTACTCATAAAAAATACTAGAAGGAATTACCTTCATATTTATTTCTTATAGATATAGTTTGATGTGATCTTATAATCCACTTACTATTAGTCTAAATGAAAACATCTCCGTTGAATAATATTCATTAAAATTTATTTTGTCTTCTGTTCGGGCTAATCTTAGAAAAAGCTGAATCAATTTTGACGAGACGTTTACTAACATATAAACTTTTTATAACACGTATCATTACACTCTTTAAAAGGGGCTAAGAAGTAAGGATAACATTTCACAGAGATCCCGTAAAATCAGTAAAAACCTAGATAACAGTGACAAATTATAGTATACAAAATTTACACCTCACAACTAATCCGAACAAAACATATAGTCCTCCTGAAACCCCATAACCAGGTACAAAAGAACGAAGGAAGTCGAGGGAATCAGCTAATATGATAAAGTCATTTTCTAGTACTCGACAGCAGCGTTCTTCGATACCCTAGTCGGTGACTAACCTACCCTTGGTAACACCTTTAACCCTCAAACAACTTGTACCAAAATATATTTTACCAGGGTATCTTGATATCTCTACGAAATTCACAATAGCCTAAGAAAACACATTAATAAAACAGCCACTGTAACTACTGTAACATTCAATATTACCTTAAGTTGTAGTTTTATTTTTTTTAATTTTTTGTACACTTATAATAAATCCTATAATTATACATAAACTTAGAATAAAAGTGAGACGAGAATTAAAGAAACACAGAAAACTTCAGAGACGTCAAACAAAGAATCATAGGGTTCAGGTAAACGAAGACATAATGGAGCAAACTGTAATAAAATCTCCGGAGCTCGCATCAATCAATCGGGGGCTTCGTAATGCGCACAGTACAGCCACTTTATCTTAAAGACACGAACGAACCTCGCCTCTTGATTAATTTAAAACGCTCCTGAGACTAGCGATAAATTGTTCCTTACAAAAAACCCGATTTGCATTCCTACTACAAAAAACGAAGAAGTTTCAGTACACAGAAAAACCTTTATTGATATCTCAAGAACTTATATCTAAATCACATTCGATGAAAAGTGACGGTGAGTAATGTAGAAATGTATTAGGCATGATAGATGACGTAGGGAATAGCTGGGTAAGGATTTGTGGACTGTGGACAATGGGCAATACGTGAAAATGGAAGTAGAATCCACTCACACCTTTACATTATTCTAATAAAGGTACTAATAGCAATATCGCAGGAGGAAAACAAATTTGTTATTGAAATAAACATTTTGCTCAATTTTACTCCCTTTCATATGAGATTCTATTCGGTGTTGCTAACTTAGATTTGCCTCTGAATTCCATTGCTAAATAAATCATTAGGTTACATTACGTAGGATAATTTAAGAATCATATCGAGGTAATTTTAGGAATATTTTACACAATATTCAGCGAACGTAACAGTATGTGTTTGATTAGATTAGATATATCTAAATATTTAAGATTTTTTGGTCTAATGTAATTAATAGAATTTATGTGAAATATGGAATTTTTATGACTTTGCTTATATGTTATATAGGTACTTCAGGACTAAGACTCTTGCAATATCAAAAAGATGGCATGCGAGTGTCGACTTTATAAAAACCTATTTGCTCATTTTTTGAACGATCCCATACTGTAGCCTGAAAATCTCATTAGGCCAGTTATTTCACATTCGAAGCATTCACAGAAGGGCACTCCTTTAGAACTTGATCTTCTGCGACGATTTAGGTTCTCCTGTGCTGATATCTAACGGTGTTATAGTGAAAATTGGATATCGGTATCATGTCAAACAATTCTTCCGAACACAGCCCAATGTACAAACTGTAGAACAATGAACAAAGAGATGAACACTCTCTTTAAACGCTTAAGTACGACACCCTAATGAGTTTGAGTTGGTCAACGATCCATAAGGTGTTTGTAACGTAAACGTTATTCGCTATTAAGAAGTAACATTGTGTAATGTCTATTTTAGAGAAAAAGAATCCAGCACTTTACGTTCTTTTTATGTACTTTAAATCACAAGTCACAATATGCTATGATAGTCTACCAAATGTTATAGTACCTCAAACAAGACCCTACTAATAACGGACGTAATTAACGCTTCGGGAAATAGTCCCTGTTATTTCTATCATAGGCCGCCGTAATTAAAACACAAAAGTGATCACTTTTTTTCATTAATGAAAGTAATTGCCACCTGTTAGGAAATTAAAGCAGACAGTTGCAGACTAAAGGAATTTCAACGCAAATAAAACAACAGAACAAACATAACCTCGACTCCAATTAAGGATAGGAATTAACGTAGACCTTTGTTGGGACGATATAAAAGAGCGCTCGTATTGAAAAAGTTTCAATATTTCCGACACACGTACAGCGTACAATCCCCTGTGAATTGCTACGTGCGCAGCCTTCATCCCATTGGAATTGAAGCAAACTGTAAATATACTATTTATTGGAAATGTTTTCTACGTAAAATACATTATGAGCGGTAAAGTTCATTCGCTTTAGTTTTGAATTATAATGTAGGCTTCACCAAGGTCTAAAACTCTTTATCCTTATACTTTGATAATCTATACATAACTTGTCTGAACTAAATTCACAATCGACTTTGCCGATAATTTACTGATATATAGAGGATAATGTAAACATTTAGCGGATGCTACTTACTAAAATCTTCAAAAGTGAATGTGTTTAAAATAATGATAATTAATAGAAACAAAACACATAGTTTGCATCTTTTACAGGAAAACGGAGTCGCGAACCTCAGATAATATTAAATATATTCAATAAATTAAGTGAGTCGTGGTAACGGCCAATCAAATCGAGGCGGAAGTATAAAGTAACATCGACTATAATATTTAATGATGGATTTCCGCAAAGTAACACCTTCTTCAATTAAATATTCAACCAAGTTTAAATAACTTACAGTCAACGGTTTCCTTTAGAGTGATAAAATTTTAATATTGAAATGAACCGTGTATATAAGATATAAAATAAAACATGGGCATCAAAATTTATAGAAATGACTTGTAGACGTTCTCATTTTCTGAAGAAAATGTTTACCGCCATCGCGTTAAAATCAATTTAACGGTAAATCCAATTTCCAAAGTGACATTTTCACTTCGTACGTTCTCGGGAAGTTACGTTTCTGACGTCTACTTTATTGAGACGCCCGGAGCCACAATGCTGAAATTGGGTCGTCATAGTTCTTAGCTATTCTAATGTGAAGACAAATTTCCGTCTCGACTCTGCCTTTGTTATTATTCAATGCAATACAAAAGAGCACTTCTCTATTTTCCCATTTCATAATAAGATAACCACCTATATTTGAAATTCGTGAAGAAACCTTCATGTTATCAAGTCTATTATTAACCGACCAATTTGTTTTAGAGAAAAAAACTATATCGTCTATATACGATACTTGGATATATAGAATGTGTAATTTCAGAACCTTTTACTTCAGATTTTCGAAATTTTGGTATCGCTTTTGGGTCAAATAAATATATGACTCACACTTAATTCATCTAAGTCTCTTATCAATTTTATTGCATTGTAAATAGTATCAGTTTTCTCAGCAAAAGCTAATCCCTTCACTTCTTATTACATTTACCTCGTATTTTTCAATTGAAAGTTTCCAAGTACATTCATAATTATTCAAATTCACAACCAGAAGTCAGAATAATTTGGATGTAGTTATTTGATAGTATCATAATGCTAACAGCAATTATTTTAAACTTTTCAGCCCGTCTTAGGTCTAAATGTTTGTTTATTTCGTACTTTCTAACCTATTGTATTAATATGTTCCCACCATATTGAGATTATCATCGATATATTTGGAAAATTTCAGGCTTAAAATTAATTACAAAAGTTATACTTTATTTTGCATTATAAAGAGACTGACAGACAATAAAAAGAGTTAATGATAATAGATAGAACATTTTTCACCAAGTGAGAATTCGTTAAATGTTATTGGTATTAACAATGCGCATTCAACAACCGATGAATATGAAAAAGTGTATATAAAAAAATAACTATTTAAGAAATAATATAAGTCAAATATTAGAGTTTTTGGCGGGATCTTGGTCTGTCATGTAGTGGATTTTATTTTTTATTCATAATCTTGTGTTACTTGACTCTGTATTGTGTAAAATTGGTGGTGTTTTATGTGATATAGTTTGTTTATTGTGCATAAGTGAAATGAATAAAAAAAAATGCCACGGACCATGAATTCTAAGATGCCACAAAAATTCCATGGAAGGTTCTAACAAGATGACCATCATCTTGTTAGTTCATTGAAATTATATCAAAAAACTTGTAATATTGATACTCACTTGACAATGGCAGTAATAGTCTACTAGAAGACTGGTTGCCGAAATGGAATAGAAGAAGAAGTCAAATATTATGAAATTGATAAAATTAAGTTAAAAGATACATAGTTGATACAAATATAGTAATATATTCACAGAATTCACTGAAATAGAATGTAAAGAAACAAAACTATATAATATTATATACATTTCTATATATATATTAAATTTCTATATATCATGTCACTATTCGTTGCAAACTTGCGTGGTGAATAATCCCGTGCTTTCCCTAAGGAAGAGATATTTCCTTAATAGTAAGAAGTGTTCATTGTACATTTTACACACACGCGGCATACTTTGGTTGATGATTTGGTTTGAATACGAAGAAACCAATTTTTAAATAAACCACGCATTTATTTCATCTTAGTAATTCACATACCGATGCTTAGTTCACCTACAGAATGTCTATACATATAATAAGAATGTAAATCTAACGTGTCTGTACATACTCGATTATCGTGAAAAAAAATTGTTACAGGTGTCTAGGAATAAGTAGTATTATATGTTTTAACCATTTTTAGAAATGTCTGTTTGTATGAACACGCATCACTGCTAAAGTACTGAGTTCACAATGAAACCACACCAAGGAAATCATAAATCATATCTTCGAGAATAACTTAGTCTTTGTTTCATTAAAATCGGTCCACTTTATCAAAAGTTATTGTAATTTTAATGACGACGCGGCGTAAGTACGAGAGAAAAGTAGTAAGTAAATTATACATTCAGATGACTTTATTATCGCGTTTTTTAGGTTTTTTAGGTAAGGTTCCACGTGGACGAAGTCGCGGGCTCAGCTAGTGTTTAATAAAGAAGAACAATAATAAAAGCGACACAGTTGGGATATATAAATATTAAATGTAATTCCTTTATTGGGCACACTTTGCATAATAAAAACGTGAAACTGTATAAACAAAATTATGCTGGTATAAAAGCGGCCAGTGTCCCGAAAGTGCTATTTCGTCGTGCGTCCCAAATATAAACAGAGTGAGAACGCAAATATAATTTAAAATTCTTAAGTAGTTTTACAATGTTTTGTACCAGTTTGAAGATATATTTGAGTAGATACCACAGCAGTTATTAAATATCGGTGGATTGGTAAATCTAAGCTAATATTTTAATATCAGTTCTAGGCTCACATTCACCACAGTCATAGTTAATGTTGAATAAAAATCTAAATCATCAAGCTAAGAAAGAATACACTTCTCAAGTTTTAAACGTAAGAGTTCTCCTAATATACAAAAACTAACATCGATCTCTCATAATACTAAATAGCAAGCCTTTGTAATTATCTTCTATACATATAATAAGAATGCAAATCTAACGTGTCTGTACCTTTTAGATTTTTTTACAGGAAAATGTTGTACGTGTTACGTTTAGAAATGTCTGTCTTTTTGTTTGAACACGCATCAATGTTAAAGTACTGCGTTCACGATAAAACTTCACCAAGAAAACATAGCATGTCCTCGAGTATCATTTAGTCTTGGTTTCATTAAAATTGGTTCACTCTATCAAAAGTTATTGTAATTTTAATAACGACGCGACTTAATACGAGAGAAATGTAAATAAATAGAATTAATATGTTCCGATGATTTTATTAGTCACTGTCTTTTTTACATTTGGTTCCACGCGGACGGCGTCGCGATCACATCTAGTACAAAATAAAAACATAAAGAAAAACAGTCGATGGTGGTAGTCAATTGCATCTATGACCATTGTTCTCGGATTGTAAAATCGTTTTCTTGAGCCGAAATGAACAGAACAAATTTAACGAAGGATGTACCGTACCTACTTATTAATATTTTATAATTTAAGAAAATACCTATTTATCGTTCTCCGAACAAACTATATGACCTTTAGATCCTCGAAATAGCAATACAATATACGCATACAAAACAATGTAGTATACAGGGTAAAGGTCACACTCTGATATTTAAACAAGTCGTATAAGTAAAAGCTGTTTATCAAAGTGAATCTATTCCTTTCACAATCGACTATTGGATGTTGCTAAAAATAAACGATATCTACCTTTTCAAATCTTTACGAGATTCTTTGTACTAAAGAATGATTGTATTAAATAAATTATTATTCAATCGCTTGATTCACAAAACTTTATTCTAATTTTATGTACTGGCATTTGGATTATTACTTAGATATGCTGGATCTGGTAAAAGACCAACATAATTTAAACACTAGAAACAGCAACAAATTGGTCATTCCATGCTTCAGGCTCACTAAGTCCAAAAACAGTTTTTTAGATGATAGTGTTAGGTTTTATAACAAAGTCTCAAAACACAATACCGATTTGCCGGATAGTGAGTTCAAGAACCATCTCAAGCGGGTTTTAATATCTAAAGGCTGGATCAATAGGGTGTAATAGTAGGGTGGATCAATATGTGAACGATTGTGACGTCTGGAAATGACGCCCCTCTCTGTGCATCCACTAATAACGAATGTAACTATTTATGTTTTGTAAAAATATACAATATGAAGAGATAAACTAGATCGAGTTTCTTGTCGGTTCTTCTCGATGACTGGGTTGTTTTCCAAACCGGTGGTAACTTTGACGTTCATAAGCGTCTTCTCGGAGCCTAAATTCAATAAAGAATATTTTGATTTTGATTGGATCTTTATGAACATACAGTAAACATTCAGTGATTTACATAGGTGAAGATGATTTTAACTTATCATTAAAAAGTCTTGAATGTTACTATTTATTCAACTTTTAAAATTAATTATAGAATAAATGAGAGATGTCGGTTTGTTTGGACAATAATACTAGCGTTTTGCCGCGGCTTCGCTCGGGTTAATATAGATTTAATCTATTCTTCAGAAACAGTAATTTTATACCAAACGAAAGGTACCCTATGTCCTTTTTTGATTTTGACAAATTGTTTGCAAAATCTCGTGATGATCGATTTGGGTAGTTAAAGAGTGAAAGAGTAACATACAAACAAACCAATATTCTCATTTATAATACCAGTAAGGATTATGATGGCAAAGAGACTGTTTGTTTGAAGGCGCTATGCTATAAAATTACCTAATATATATTTTTTAGCATTTCATAGCCTATAAACTAACGAGGTTTATATGTTAAACACGACACTAACGACACGACACGACACTAAGGAGCGGAGCAATTATTATACAAAGTTTATGTCAGAAAGTACGCGTAACGGGAACGAAGTAATGGTGCGTACAGACCGTATGGTGCGAAGTGAACTTAAAGGAGGTCGAAAGCGGATCGACCGTCCGTGGAGAACCGAGTATTACTATGAAGGGTCGAACTGTGAATGCCTATGTCAACGACGTACCATGCCGTGCTCACTTGTGGTGTGAAGTCCCAACGCAACAGTTAATGCCTTTTTCTTTATTCTTCTAACAACGTATGTTGTAATTGTATAATTTGGTACCGTACATGTACAATATGTAGTTCCGAATAATATTTATTTAGTCGAGAAAAAGTTAAAGAAAACTGAACTCTATGTCGAGTTATGTAACACATGTATAAGTTTATACAGAAGTAAACACAAGTGAATTAATTACATACTCGTACAAACACATTACTCGTACCGCTACGTGACTCTCCCTTTCTATTATGCCCCTGATATTTGTTAACTAACAACATTATTCTATAGAACATCACTGGATCCGTATTATTTTGAGTAGGAATAGTTTATATGCGATGTACGTTTATCTGTTGTTGCATGTACGTTGTTTTGTCTTAATTGATGCATTATTTAGCATTCCAATAATACTAAAAAAAAGTGTGTGTGTGTGTGTGTACTTATGCACACGTGTTAGAAGTTATACTTCTTTAGCGTAACAAGGTAAAAATCTTTTCAAAAATTTTATCTTTCGACTTAATCTAAGTTTGTAGAAAAATCGACACTAACAATAGAAAAAAGGTATTTAATACATTGAAAGTTTTAATACAAAGAAATACAAAGAAACAAAATGTTGACTATAGCTAACTTTACGGTGTCGGTTTTTCGTGACAGTGTACGCGCGCATCGTATTAACTTCAGGGTGTCGGTTTTTCGTGACGGTGTGCGCGCACATCGTAAAAATTTACTCTCATCATTTTTCCCTAACGCGCCGAAAGAAGTATAACTTCAAAATCAGAAAAGAGCCGTTTTCATGGATTAGATATTTTAAAAATTAATGCTTTATCTATTCAAATAAACACAATTTAAGTGTTTATTTGTAACGTTAGAATAACAGCTTTTTATTAAATGTTTGTGTATATATGACACTTTATAAAACGGAAAAAAAAAATTTTAAAAATTTTTCTTTATCGGTCTGTTTGTTATATAAATAAATATCTTTAAACTATACATCAATTTTATATTACCACATAAATTAACAACTATACAATATACACATTATACAAAAAAACAGCTTTTATTTATGCAAAAAAATAATTTGACAGTTTACCAATTCTTTTTAAATAAATATAGAACTAACAAAGAAAACATAAAGGTTATACTTTTAATCAAATATTATAGAAGATGTTATTTTGCACTTCCGCTTGGAACGTATTGGCTGCTACGACGTCTTACTGCAACAAAAAATACAGCAGCGGCCAACCACTTCCAGGTGGACGTACAAAGTAACGTCGACTATAATATTTAATGTTTGATTTCCGCAATGTATATCACCTTCATCGATCAAATAATCATCCTTTTATGTAGTTCCCTCATAAAGAAGGTTTTATTCTATTCATTTCACACGCCACTAGATGGCGCTGCAACAAATCAACTTAATCTGATTCAACTGAATTTGAAAATTGATGAACGTATATATTTAAACATAGGAAACATTTTAATGCCACCGATTTTGGTCTTATTCAACTATTTATCTCAACAAATATTAAAAAACACATATGAATCTGCGGGCATTAGTAGTACAATAAATGTTTTATCTAAATAATATTCTTATAAACACTTTCTATTATTAACATACATATGTATGAAGTTACTACGTCTGAGAAACATTTTCTAGAATATTCCGGATGAATTTCATATGTAATAACCTAAGTGGCTATATGAAACGTACCGTTTTTAATATATGCAACTGTTATAAATGCAAATCGACTCGTGCTACGAACAAAGTTATATACAACGAAGCTATATAAAATATATACGTACGAGTACATTAAATACGCATCCAACGTTACAGACCGCGCGACCGAGCAAACACTACGCGTGACGTGTATATATATTCCCATAATATATTACAACTCACATGAGAAATATGTGTTACGTAATTTATGATCCTGTCCGTAACGGTAGGCATTCTAGGGTTAACCTCGTGTTACTATATTTATCCTTATATTGTTTTCTTTATATAAACTAAGGCTACCCGCGGATCCAAACGCATTTTACGCGTTATTATTTCATTGCTGTTTTTTCGTTTGAAAAACAGTTTATTTATAGGAATTTTCTATTGATATTTTGATATAAGTGTTGATCCTCTGATTAAATGTTTGCAGACGGTAAGCCTCTACTCACCGTCTGTAAGCATTTTATCAATATTTCACTAGACAAATTTCAATATACGTCTTAATAGATTTAAATGATAATATGAGAAGAAACACAGAAACATTTACTTGACACACAGACAACACATTAACAAATATAAAGTTGTAGTGGTCGAGCGGTTTAACCGTTGGAATATCAATATGCTGACCGCAGCTTCTAACCCCGGTATATACCAACGATTTTTTTGGAATTCACGTACGTTTACTAATTTAAATTGGTAACACTATCGGCTGACGGTGAAGAAAAGCATCGTGCGGAAACCTGAACCGGAGAAATGTTCTTGTAGTATTGCTGTATGTGGGAAAATATAGATCTGTGGATTTCTCAGAGTTTCAAATCGCAAATACCTCTTGAGCTTGCGTGGACCCTGCGTTGGATCTCTTACAGGCTGATGATATAACACAATAAATGATATAAGAGAGATGTAACAACAAAGTGTTGCGTCGAATCATAAAGGTATTTGTGCAAGTGCAAGCGTTACAGTGCTGCTTTTCAAGCAAGACCTGCTGCATACACAAACACACGGGCGAAATTACACTGCCATTTCAAATTAATATATCAACGTATGTTATGTTATAATATTTTATCGGAGGTTTTATGAAAAAACGCCTGCAAAGAGCCGTGCCCTATTAAATAAATATAAAGTTATTCGACTTCCCACGAGTGTAGACATAAACCTTCCCGCAAATATTGGACGTACGAAAGCGTAATTGTATTTATATCAGTAATGCCACGAATAACGTAATTATGTCGTCGGCCCGTGTTCGTGTAGCCCTCCGGGCTAATTTTATTTTGATATTTAATGACATTTCCCTCGTATTTCAGGTGAAGGCGACGACCATGGCCTGCCGACGGACAAGGACAAGGGTTGTGACACCAACCTTTACCTTTATCATGTAAGTATGTCATAAATTATTATGTCAGGACGTGCGGTGAAGGGAAATGAAACGTATTATCCGAAAAGGGTCCGTTTTTGTGGATTAGGTGTTTCATAAATTAATGCTTTGTCTATACAAATAAATAAAATTTAAGTGTCTATATGAAATGTCAAAAAGCTTTTTACTAAATGGGTATGAAAGTATATATGGTATAAAACAAAAAAATGTTTTGATGGTCAATATCACGAGTTTCACTCTCTTGGTACGAAATGATTATTCAAATCAAAATAAAACTTATACGGTATTATTACAAAAAAGTTAAATACGTATTGAATACTTGCTTTAAAAAGGTTTCGTATTAAATGCACCGCGGTCGCTGAATGTTCGCCATCTTGCTCTTTTGTCTCGCTTTGGTTACGTTAGGTCAGACTTGCGAAAAAGGATAACGCGAACTTGCCTCGGGCGAGCGCGGTGCGTTTATTACGAAACCTTTTTAAACCAAGTATGTAATACGTATTTAACTTTTTTGTAATAACACGGATTAACTCTAGAATTGCACGTCATTTCCTTAAATAAAATAGAAGTTTTAGAAATTAAATTTAAAACGACAATAAAAAATCGGTTCAGAAATTGAATCTACAACGCAATATGAGACAAAAATCATTATTAACCAATTAAAACTTCAATACTCTATAAACAAAAATGTTTGAAGGAATTTCACACACTTATTTTTCATACAAGAAATGAAGCTTGAATATGCTGAATGGTCCGTAAATTATATACGTATACACAAAGGAATAATTTCCAAATTGTTACATGTCTGCTACACTACTCTGTAATCCACTAGATTAGCATTTGCCACAGAAATGCGTTACAGTACACAATTTCATACTGCTAGTACAGTTAACGTGTATTTCAAAATATTATTATAATAGGTTTTTACCTATGAAATTGCAGTTCTGTAGTACTGGCCATTTCAAATCAAAATAATTTTTGTGTGGCTAAGAATTCTAATTTCAAATTAATTTTATTTTAAAAACATGGAATTCTTTTTCCAACAGTAGTCATTTGTTTATTGATTAGTGTTACATTTTCATCGTATTTCAATCTTTTTTTGTCATCATGGATACGTTAAAAATTCGAGTAATTATGGAATATGAGTACCGTCGTGGCAGCAACGCGGCACAAGCGGCACGCAACATCAACGACGTTTACGGAGCTAATACTACAAACCAACGCACCACCTGTTATTGGTTTGCTCGCTTCCGTTCTGGAAATTTTGATCTAAAAAATGAACCTCGCGGTCGTCCGAAGACTTTGGTCGACAATGACGAATTAAAGGCGATTGTGGAAGTTGATGATACACAATCTACGGTTGAATTAGCAGCAGCTTTCAACGTTAGCGTCAAAACAATATTGGTCCATTTGCGTCAAATTGGCAAGGTAAAAAATCTTGACAAATGGGTGCCCCACGAACTCAATGATCGCCAGCGCGAAGTACGCGTCGAGACGTGCCTTGCACTGCTCAACAGCCACACAAATGAAGGAATTTTGAACCGCATTGTTACCTGCGATGAAAAATGGATTCTGTTTGATAACCGCAAGCGCTCAGCAAGTTGGTTGGATCCTGGTTCAGCACCTAAACAATGCCCTAAACGAAAACTTACCCCTAGAAAAGTGATGGTCACTGTTTGGTGGTCTAGCGCCGGTGTGATTCATCACAGCTTCTTACCAAACGGGGTGAGCATTACTGCAGATGTGTACTGTGAAGAACTGAACACAATGATGGAGAAGCTGGCACATCTCCAACCAGCATTGGTCAATCGCTCGTCTCAGCTGCTCCTGCACGATAACGCGCGACCTCATACTGCACAGCAGACGATCTCCAAGTTGCAAGAACTGGGGTTGGAAGTTCTCCGTCATCCGTCCTACTCACCAGACCTTGCGCCTACAGACTACTACTTTTTCCAGAATTTGGATAACTTCTTGGCGGGAAAAAAATTCAATACCCGAGAGGCAGTACAAAATGCCTTTGATGAATTTGTTGCCTCCCGTCCAGCTGATTTCTTTAAGAAGGGCATCAATAAACTGCCACTGCGTTGGCAAAGATGCATTAATTGCATGGGTGATTACTTCAATTAATTGAAATAAAAAATACATGAAAAAAATTCGTTTAAATTTTTTCATACAAAACGGCAATTTCATAGGTAAAGACCTAATATGTGATTATAAAACTATATAAAATCACTTTCTAAGGAAACAGAAGACAATTTTCCTCCATAGTAATTTTCTTTAACATTTAGTTCTAGACAATACAAAAGATCAGTGTGTAAATGATTCAGCAGTATGCGAAAGCAATGCAAATGCAATTTACATAAATTATACATCTAATCCAGCTGAAATAAGATAACTTGCGTCGATCATACACTTATATCTTTCAATATAAGTTATAAGAAATCAATTCAAAATAGTATTCCTAATCTGTGTTTTAATCGGAGTAATGTACCCAGCATGGTTGACCCCTCTCCCTCCAGAGCTAAAAACTTAGGCTCTTCAAAAAGGACTGCAGCACGCACTTCAAAGTCAAGAACATAACGGTAGTAATTCTATGAAGCGAACCACCATCATAATATATCGGTGACGGTAACATCTTATCATCAGGTGGCCCGTCTGCCTATTTGCCACCCCTCGACATAAAAAAAAATGTATATTTCAGATGAAATAATTTACTTAAGCATTTTCATCATTAACTTATTCGTTACTAGCTTTTGCGCGTGACTTCACTCACATTATTGTAATTTTTAACCCATGCCTTTAGAGTACTTTTTTTCTGAATGAATGGTATCTCATATCCTTTTCTGTACCCTTGACGTTTATTCAAAATGTCATAATAATGTGTTCGGTAGTTAAAGCCACGCGTGGCTATGTCATGACACGGCCGTTTGTTGTACGTGAATACGTCTCGTAACAGGCGATATTTTCTATATAAATTATTATTATTTATGTATACCATAATCCTAAGAAGCCCTCCGGGTCTCCATGTTTTGTTTATGATGGCAACTGTTCCATTTAACGGGTTCAGGAAATAAATCAACCTAACAAATAATTACTATGTTATAACTTTATTAATTATAGGTCTGTGTGATCCGCTCGGCTGCATTCACTTTTTTACGTTGCCACCACTGCTTGACTCGCTCATATGGTATTTTATTAGTACCATTCGATTGGTTTTGAGATGCTCTCTCCAACTCTATACGATTTCTGTATTTGGATTTGGCTTTTCGACGCATATAGGCTGACATTATATATTTCTTGATATATATTTTTTTCGTTTTACCACCTTATTATATACACAGTCACGATTTTAACAATAATAGTAATATATAATCGATAGACTTTGACAAGAGCTGTCGACTGAAACTTCAAAAAACGTGGTAGCTTCACAGAGTCGAAAGTTATACTAAATGGAAATCTGAAAACGCAGCAGAATTACCCAAAATGGCGGCGCTTCCCCCTACACCTCGTGCGATGTGTTACAGTCCTGACTGAGCGTAATGAATTCTTTGATCCTTTAACTATTCAATGGTATGATTTAATTTTAGATGCAGATAATAGATTCGAAACTACGTTGCCAAATTGTTTCCCCCGATTTTGTTATCATTAGGTTTTTTGGATTAGCCCTGTATGGTAGCAAATTTAAAGACGTATTCACGTCAAAAAACAAACAAACAAACTCACATTTACATTTATAATATTAGTTACAATTTGTGCTTTGAATATTATTTTAGTTACTTAAATATAACCCCGCATAGAACTATAAAATACATGTGTAGGTAATATACGATGATACCGGTTTTATCTGTTTACTTATATATTACTTGGCAAACAGTTCGGGGCTCGTAAAAGTCTTGAGAAAATTATAGCGGTTTGTACAGGGACATATATTTTATACCGTGAGACTGCTGAACGTGTTCTTGTAAACATGGCAACGTCCACATATTTTAACTTTAAGCGCCCCAGCGGTTTACTTTACAAATCCAATTTATTAAGGAGCCACACAATCATGATAATATTGTTTTTTTACTAAGTTGACAAATTATAAATTAGTTATTATTAACTTTCGATTTGAAAGGAATTTCACAATAAACCAATTTGAAAAACTCCAATACTTCAGCTATATTCATCTCTAATAAAAAATCCTTTAATAAGAACCAAAAAAATAATCCTTTTAATGTTTATCCGCTTTCCAAAATGTATCAACCTAATATAACTTTATAATCCCGTTAATCACCTTTCGCAAGGTAACGCGACGAGGAGCTAATTATAAATTCAATTATGAAATCACATTCCACGTAAAACCCTTTCCGCTAAAGTTTAACTTTAGTCTAATAAAAATATATTAAAATTAACCCCCGCTATAGCTTTCAGAGTTAACTTGAATTACGCAATCGCAATTCTAAATTATTTATATCGATTGATATGTGAGAAATAACGTTCGCCTGGGCCAATTTAATACCCGGATTACAGGGTATTCGTGGCGGAAACGGAATAAATCGAGCGCCTTATTGAAATTGAGTTAGGAACGTATTACCCTAGTAGCTACGGGCGCGTTCTACGCGAGTACTCAATGACCCGTATAGATCGTAGCGTTCTCGTAGACCTCGTAGCGAACACATTACGTAGCACTCGTAGCACTGCAATTTCCTAAGAATGTTTAAACAATTTTGATCATTCGCTCATCAGTGTTTTTGAGTTGTTGAGTTGCATATGGGTCATTCCATGTCAAATCGACAAATTTTTTACCTGACCCCCTTTGATTTCGCTGAAAATTTTCTATCTTTTTCTACCCATATTATTTCAATGAAATGTAGATGATATCTTTTTTACCGACAATCGATAGCTCTTAAATTATCACATTGTATCAACTGGAGGTAACTTTTAAACCCATTGTATTTTTGAAGTTGTCATATTTCAGTACCAAAAAAAAACGTCCATAAGAGTAAAAAAATAACGTCAATGAGAGAAAAAAATAATTTTTTTTTAAAAAATAACAATTTCTTGGACGATAATCACTTGAAATTCTCCAATAAAATTTTATTTTTCAACTTTTGAGGTTTCACGAGGAAATAAAAAAAATTTCATAACAAAGTTATATAAAATCAGCAAAAATTCAACAAAAGTTTTTTTATAATCAAGAAAAAAAATTAGAAGCGACTGTCGTCACATCTTTTGATTAACGAGGATCATTGCAGAATTAGTTGAAGTATTTTTAGAGCAAAAAAAAAAAACGGTCGGACTTTGAGAAAATTACGGTTTTTTCAAAAAAACTAAAATATTTCATATATCTGGGACTCTGAAAATTTTTTCATATTTTTTTTCGAAAACTACATTTAAAAACAAAAATTTTGAAAAAAAAGAGTTCCCAAACGGTCAATTTTTGAAAAAGTTCTGGCAATTTAAAAATAAAAGAGCGGTTTTTTTCAAAAATTCATAACTTTTTTTGAGTCAGGAAAAAAAATATGAAAAAATTCTGAAAAATAACTTTCGGGGGGTAGAAAAAGATAGAAAATTTTCAGCGAAATCAAAGGGGGTCAGGTAAAAAATTTGTCGATTTGACATGGAATGACCCATATACAAATGGAGGTTGTAAACATAGAGTTAGTTTTAATAGTTTAGCACCCAGAAATAACATCAATTTCTTGCATATCAAAGTTTTTACATCAGACACGATAATGTAACTACAACCTTCCAGTATTTCGAGGTTAATTTATGAAATTTCAATAGGGAAATATGATATTTCGTATATGATCTAAGAAGTTAATTTTATGTCATAAATCTTAGTTCAGCATACTGATGTATAGTGTAAATACTCCTTTATGCTCTGTCTTGCATTAATCTGGAATTGATACTTTAACTTGTTTTATAGTATTCAAGCATGATCAATTGATAACTTTAATAGCATTTGTTCGCGGCTTTACTCGTGTTAACATAGATATAACCTATCCCTTGGGAAAATAGTAAGTTCTATATGAAAGGTACTCTATGTTCTTTTCTATATCCTTGACATAATGTATGCAAAATTCATATTTGCATTAATAATATTTGTTAGTATTATGATTATCCAAATTAGTACTTATCACTTTTGCTAGGCGTGTTTTTTAAACATCATAGAATATAGCACTTCAGAAATCATAAAGAACGTTAAAAAAATCTATCACATAAATTTTAAGTTAAATCCGTTCAACACACACATACGAATCCACAGAATAGATTCCTTAAATAGGCAAAAATATAAATTGGGTAGGTTAAACATTAATAACTAAATAATATTCGTTTTATGGATGAATATTTTCTTAGAAGGCTTTGTTAACTTAATTTATTTCTATAAATGAACTCGTTCTGTGCCGGTACACTGTATGAGCCTTTTAGGCGAAAATAATACGGAAAAAAAACTTACCCTTAAATAAATGAAAGTCAGGTGCCGCATTTGCGGTAAGAAATAATTCAGGCGTACAATCTCGTGTATAATTCACGCACCATTTGCGCGAGTCGTGACTTTCGCCTGTTTCACTGATGTCGATGGGATTTCGTTTCGGAGCTTAGCAATATTTAATACGCTTTTAGCAAACACGTTAGCAAAATGTTATATTTCATGGGTTTATTTATTGATATATACATACATGTATTCTTTAATTGTTTTTATTCGCTAGACTAGCAGTGCCCGCGACTCCGTCCGCGTGGAACATAATGTAAAAAAAAACAGTGCCTAATAAAATCGTCTGAATATATTATGTTCATTTACCTATCTACTTTTCTCTCGCACTTAAGTCGCATCGTCATTAAAATTACAATAACTTTTGATAGAGTGAACCGATTTTAATGAAACCAAGATTAAATGTTACTCAAGCACTATGTTTTCTTGGTGAAGTTTTATCGTGAACGTAGTACTTTAGCAATGATGCGTGTCCAAACAAACAGCCAGACAAACATTAATAGAAATGATTGAAATGTATTTTATTACTTATTGCAAGACACCTGCAACAATGGTTTTACAAAAAACTGAAAAGTGCGGACACGTTAGATTTACATTCTTATTATATGTTCAATACATGTCAAATAACTGACAGACATGAAGTACACTCATCTTAAATAACCACCATAACTGTATAGTTATTTGTAATTAAAAAAAAAAGTAAGTTACTACTTAAAACTTCCTGTTACAACGTTCTTATCTGCTAATTTATATTGTCAATCCCACCCCTCAGATAAGTGCGAGTATTTTTGCTACAGGCTAGATACAGGATTCCCTTAATAAAATTGTTAAAAAAAGTATGAATTTAGAATGTTCTCCATTGTTCTTACTGTCATTATTAGTAGTTAGCTATTTAAATCCATTATTCTAAAAATTGTACTCGTGAGAGTATAAAGTCATATTTGTATTAATAATGTTCAATTTAAGTTAGATAAGCTAGATTTTTTGTAATGAAATGTACATAAAATGTTTTATTATTCAATTTGATGAAATCTCTGAAGTAAATATAATTACGATATGTAATTTAAACACTTCTGAAACATTTATGACCAATATCATTTAAAGATTATTTCGTGAACGCACAGATAACATTAAACCGTGGCTTTAATAATTAAATAGAATTAAATATATTTGGTTGAATTATTGTCAATAATGACAAAATTATTATGATTATTTATCACATAACGAATAATAATTCATCGGTCAAACAATGTGTACAAAGTTTCTTATTTAAACCACTACCATTTGTTTTTAAGAAACAACAAATGGTTTATATTAACTGAACTGAAATAACTCTTAAGTTATTATACAGTATAACTTTTCTTTTGTTTCCTTAAATAAATTGTTCGCAACTTTATGAGAGATGTTGACGGGAATAATAATACTTTCGTGAATAAAATTAAAACAATATTCTTGTTTAGAAACAAATTTTTGTTTATTTTATCCCGTAAAATACGAAGAGATGTTAGACGTTTTAATTCAATTGGAACGTTTGATATTTCGCCACAATACATTAAGGACAATTCGTTACTTACAATGTTCCTTAATATTGGAATCAATGTAAAAAGTTAAAAAGTATCTTTCAGTGATGTTTTCTTCTAGAATGAGTTTGCAATATGTATAGAAGACTGTTCATAATTTGCTTTGATTCATTCTTAATATATGATGTATATATGTACATTACTCTATTTTATTATGTTCAGAGGGCATTTCCCAGTACTTGCCTAGTTCAGTATCACCATTATCTTGGAAATCAGTGTTCAAGGTCCTATCAGTATGTTACGGTAGACACACTTAACATATTCGAACGAACAATATCTCATTATTATCTTTTTACCCTTACTTCATTTTGAAAAGATTGTTACAAATACTTTTCCTGCTCCACCCTCCATTATCAACTGTCAATTGGGTACTTATGTATCATTGTTCACACCACACGTCCATACCATCTTCGGTTATCTGCTATTCCTATATACTAATATACCTTTTTGATTGTAATAAAAATAATTACATGGTATGGTATAATTACGTAGTAGTTACATGACTTTCATTCCTTGACCTTGCCAGCTCATGTTTATTATTTTATACTAATGACTACATATTACTAATAACATATCTATACTATAATAAAACTGTAGCAAGGTCAAATCTGTACATTAAATATTTTTTGAAAATTTTTATCGGAGTAGACTTTATTATCGATATAGAAGCCAAAAATAATCTTTTTACAATTTTTGTCTGTCTGTCTGTCTGTCTTTCTGTCCCTATGAACACGCATC